>ML777919.1:440446-471216 GCA_009831015.1 Picea engelmannii
AAAAATCGCCAAAATTTTATAAAAACTATATAAAATCCTTAGAAATTTGAATATTTTTACAAAAATATCGCCAAACATTTATAGTTGGCATATGAAGGATTAGTAAGATTCGCCAAGGTTTCTACATTTTAAAATAAATTTCCGTCTTCAAAATCATCCCTGGTGCCTTCCTATCTTGATGGTCCACATAAATCCATATGAAATAATTGGAGTGGTTTCTCTACTGAAGCAGAGCTCTTGGATTTAAAATGTGTCCTTATTAGTTTTCCTGCTTGGCAGGGTTTACACACAGAGTCTTGTGGCTTTGATATTCTTGGAAGATCGTTTACTGCCTCAAGATTTTTGTGCTTGATTAAGTGGTCAAAGTTTAGATGTCCAAGTATCCTATGCCATAACCAAATTTCATCATGTTTTCTTAGATGACACTCTTCTTTATCTTCTTTCAACACATATACATTATTTTATGTCCTTATGCCTTTAGCCACCACTTGACCCGAATTTACAGATTTTATCTTGCAATCGTTGGAAGTGAACACCACTTCGCATCCTCTGTCACGCATTTGACTTACACTGAGAAAATTATGTTTCATCCCATCTACAAGTAGAATATCCTGGGATTTTGTTTACCATTACTCAAACTCACCATCCCTTTACCCTTGATTTTACCTGGTTCATCATTTCCAAAGGTTACATTTCCTGTTTTTCTTTTACTTATAGACAAAAACTTATCCTTGTCTTCAGTCATGTGCTTGGAACATCCACTATCGATATACTAGGGGTCTTTTTGTTTTTGAGTTGAAAGTACTAGACCACATTTTTCACTATCTTTCTTTTTCCATGTACTGGCATTTCTAGCTAAAGGATTTATCCTTGGATCTGCCTTGTACTTCTTCAGATGGCATCTTTCATCTTTGTGTCTGAAGATATGGTAGTTACAACATTTGAGCTCATTGTTCAGTAGGTCAAAATGATTGGTGCTACGTTGTCTATTCATTGATTGCTTAGTTCTATGTTGTAAAGATTGTTTATTTCTTGACCTCCTCAGTTGCATGTCTCTAAACTTAATTTGACAATTTACAATCTTATGACCAAAATTAGAACAGTAAAAATAGTAGACATGGAAAAAATTTTGGTAGCTGAAGGATGGATTTCTTCTTGGAATTTGTTGCTCCATCTTCTGATCTCTTTGTTTTTTATAAGGGATCATCTTTTCTTTATTATCTTTTGGTGACAGAGTACTCTCATGGTCTGATTGTCTGCTGACTTAGAACTTGATCATATTTAATGGCTCTTTTCTTTCTGGTTGTTTGCTACTTGAACCATTTACATAACCTAAACCATTTTTCAACAAAGGAGATCTGTGTTTGCTTAGAATGTCATTTAGTTCTGCGGTGGCTTTAATGATTGGAAGATTTTGGAGATACAATGTTTTAAACTTCTCCATCTCTTTTCTGGTTTTTACTACCTCTTCTTCCAAGGCTTCACATCTTGCCTTATTTTTTGATAACTGTTGTTTCATAATGTCCCCTATTTTATTTTCCTCTTCTAATTCCACTTTTAGCAGGGCAAAGTCTTCATCAGGTTCTTTATTGTCTTTCTCGAACTATATCAACAATTGTTTTTTCTTTTTCTTCTTGATATGAGTCTAGCAATTTCTTCTAGAGCACTGATCAGTTCTCCTTCCAACTCAACCACAACTTCTTCATCGTCAACATCACTTCCTGTGCTTGTATTATCATAATCCTCTTTGGCCATAAGCATAAGTCATTAATATTGTATTCACAGGAAGAGTCACTATCTGTGTCTTCTAAAGAGTCATCATTGTTTACACATAAACGTTTATTTTTACCAAATCTCTTGGGTTCATACTTCTTTTCACCTTCATAATTATGATCATGTTTCTTGTGTGGACACTTAGATGCAAAGTGACCTATCTTCCCACAGTTAAAACATTTGAAGGGAAATTTTCCTTGGTACTTGCGTGATCCTTTCTTTAGTCTTCTCACAAATTTTGCTTCAATTTCGTCAGTCTCATAATCCTCACTCTTATCTTATTTCAATGATGCTTCTCTAGAGGTGGGTTTATCTTTAACTATCATCATTTCATATGTAGTCAACGTTCCTAGAAGTTGATCAAAATCCAAATATTTTAGATCATTAAGTTCTTCTATAGCAGAAACCTTTGGGTTGAACCTATCTGCCAGAGATCTCAAAATTTTCTGAACTAAAGAGGCTTCCTCAATTTTTTCACCAAGTGCTTTCATTGAATTTACTAGTTCTTCAAATCTCAGAAAGTAATTCCCAATAGTTTCATCCTATTTCATATTTATTTTTTCAAACTGTACTCTATAGGTTTGAAGCTTGGCATCCTTTACCTTCTCATTACTTTCATAATTGTTAATGAGTTTGTCCCACATTTATTTGGTAGTTTCTAAGTGCATAACTTTTACAAATTCTATTTCTGCAAGCCCACTCAAAATATCATTCATAGCCTTAGCGTTGAAGATGAATTCTAGCTTGTTATCCTTATTAGCTAGTACAACTGGCTTTACATAACTAGTCCCTACCACATCCCAAACGTCTGCACCTAAAGCCATTATGTAGGTTCTCATCCTAACTTTCCAGAAGGAAAATTTTGTTCCATTGAACATGAGGGCCTTGTTGGTTGAGGTTCCTTCATGGCTAGTCATGTTTAAGATCTAGGATCTACCCTTAGATAAAAGGAACCCACTCTGATACCAATTGTTGGAAAATTGAGAGGGGGGGTGTGAATCAGTTATTACTGTGCTTAAAAAATTGTGCCCATTTTAAACTCTTTACAGAACACTCAATGAAGATCACAAAAATGCAGGGAAGTAAGCAATAGAATATTCAACATCAATCACACACATGAAATATACAGAGACATATATTTCCTAAGGAAACCCATAAAGGGAAAAACCTCTTCTTCTTGATATGATAAGTAATCTTTATTTTTTGTACATTATCATTCTTGGGAGCTCCAACTCCTCTTGAGACTACAACCTCTATTTTACAAGTTGTAAATTGCTGAGAGCACCAACTCTCTGGTTTCTCTAGCACCCACTAGAAGGAAGCACCAACTCCCTGGTTTCTCTAGCACCCACTAGAAGGAGGCACCAACTCCCTGAGTGCTCCAACATCAACTGGATGGAAGCACCAACTTCCATTTACATAGGCACCAACCTATATAGCAGAGAACAATAGTTCTCCCTTGCACCACCTTGTCACCCTGTTTTTTCTAGCTACAACCAGATGGAAGCTACAACTCCCTGTGTTCAAGCACCCACTTGAAACTCTGAGGAAAATTGTAGTCCCTAGCACCTCCCTACCACCCTGAATATAAAAACTTTGTTCCTAAAAATTATTACAGTGATACAGTATTTATCAATGGATTACCAGTCTCATCACTGTTATGCTACACTACTCTGCTCTGCCTACATCAGTGTCTTCCTGCACGCATCTCTTGTGCTTTCTGTTCTTTTGCCTTTGTCTCTACATGCACACCTCATCTTTCTCTTCCTCTCTTAGATAAGCATTTTGTTCTATCTCTTTCTTCTACGCTTAATGATATGTGTATTATTTCCATTCAATGTGCTATGCCTCTTCTGTGTGTTTCATCTCTTTCTCACAGCATGCTTCTACCCGCATGAATAACTCCTAACATAAGCAAAAAAGAAAAAAAAAAAAAAAATCTCTTCTCTGTTCTACACATATTTATCATGCCAAGTCCTCTGCCAGGGCATACACTCAACTCTTTGACCTATCTGGTGATCATCCTGAGTCTGTTCTTCATCAGTGGCCGTTATCCTGAGATTCTTTGGCTTCTTTTGCAGATACAGTCTTTGACGCATTTCCATCTGTCAATTGTCTAAATGGTGAATCTTCACTTCATTGGTAGTTACCATGAGACTCTTTAGTTACTCTATAGATCGCACTCAATCTCGTCGAATTCTCTTGCAGATACAATCACTCTATTTTTGTAAGTTACACATAAAAACTCCACACACTCATTCCTTTGGCACCTTTAACCTTTATGAGAAAACTACACAGTGGGCGCTCGCTTTTCTGGCTAAGCCCCTTCCTTTCACATGACCATGATCTGTGACCATAGGCCTAACGAAAAGGTGCTTCGCTATATCAGACATTGGATATTCATCTTCGAGTTTCCTCGATTCTCCCAACTCACGATCTTTGATGTGGAGCCTAGTGACGTGCTAGCTCCTCCCTTAACTTTTCGCTGATGTTACCTTGGTTGTGACCAGGAGCCAAGAAAAAGGGTGCTTCACGTTTCACGAACTTGTGAACTTCGTCATGCCTGATAAACGGTCCACACTCTCCCTTTGATAGAATACTGTGATCAAATAGCAACTTTACATGTCGAATGTTTGAATGTGATCCAACCCTGACTCTTCCAATTCCTGATTCACGATTCTGCGCTCTGTGTCAGATTGAAGGCCCACAACCCTCTGTGATCCAATGGTCTAGATCTTATTGGGACTTCACGTTACACGAAGTTGGAGGACTACTCAACTCCCTTCTCCCGACTTTCGATTTTTCAAAACCTGCTCCATATCAACGACCTGCGATGCTCGATGATCCAACGACTCATATCATATCGGGACTTCACATTTCATAAAGTTGGAGGACTACTCACCTCCCTTATTCCGACTTCTGATTTTTTGAAACCGCTTAATCGACTGCCACATGTACTTCCTAGATGAATGGATAGGATTGTCGCGACTCCCATCTCCTCGGGTATTTTCCTCCTATCTTCTCAATATTTAAGAGTGTCAGATCTATTGAAACAAAGTTTATTTTTTCTTCTTATAATCTTAAACTAAATTTTTCTTTGGTTATGGAGCCGCCCTTAGTTCTAAAAATTATTTCAAGAGTTTTTGGTTTCAGGGTTCGACTATTCACGAAGTATGATTTTTTAATTAACATCTCCAAAGTCCCGATACCGAAGTCTCGAAAAGTGATTCTTAACAGAATTTAAACCAGATTAAAAGGAATAATTAAAAAATAATAATTATCGGCTTTCTAAACCTTTCGTATTTTCTTTTCGGCCATCTTAACTTAAACAACGGTTCAAAGTCCCGATGCGCTTTTTACAAAATCCCTTTTTAATCACGATTAATTAAATTTTAAAACACACTTAACAAATCATTAATCAGTCACATTTCAGAAAATCAAAGAGTTATCACTCTTTCGCACTCAAAAAAGCCCGAAGCCCGAAATCCGGAAAGTATTGAGTGCTTAAGCGTAATTAACTTAACATTAAAACATGGTTAAAGATATTAAATGACTTCTCGCGTTTCGCTATTCGGGAGTTCTCGAGGAAGTTCCTTTCGAAATGTCAGTTTTGAATCATCGATATGTGTCAGTATTTATAACGGATTAATGGAAATATTTTTAGTGTAAAGTGTGTATCTATTGGTGTACCATCCCCATTAAATATTTTAATTTTTATCGCCTGTATCAGTACGCTCAATTTAAGGAACGTTAAGGGTTGATAAAGGTTTTTTATTTCGAATCTCATTCCTAATTTTAGACAAGAAGCAAGTTACATTCAAAAGAGCTTACACATTCCCTCTCTGTAAATGGTTTTCATTTTTAGCACAAACATCATGGCACCAAGAAAAGTGCCTCAGAACAGTGAGGAGGCCGGTGAAAGCTCAAATCTGGATGGAGATGTTATATCCGATACTACTCCACATGTTGTGGATTCAATCAAATCTTGGAGGCAGATTTTTGAAATCCTGGAGCATGAGATTAGGAACTTCCCCGACGATTTCAGAAATGAAAAGACTGAAAATAAATTCAGTGATATAGCATAGTCTGATCTCCATAAGATAGCAACATGGTTGAGACTCATGCCTTACAATAACATGATAAGATGGGATTTAGAAAATACCGACAGTCAGACTAGGATCATTCTAAATCGCCAAAAGGTCGTTGTCGGCTCAATTAGACCAGAGAACATCCAAGTAATGTATAAACTATCACCTATTTCTAAATACATTTATAATGTTGAATTCGTAGAAGAATTTCAAAGAAAGGAGTGTACAAAATTTGATCAAACATATTCAGGTATAATCAAATAATGGTGGGGAATTCCAGCGAAATTTAGAGTTGATACCCATGGAATTTATTCTACAACACCATTAAACAAATACATGGTTTATATAGAAATGATGTTGTGTAGACTATTTGGGAGGAAAATCCCTACCCATTTCCCCACAGAATGGGTGCCAATTTTACACGAGGTAGCCGAGGGATACACTTTCAACTGGTGTAAAATTTTCTTAGATAACTTAAACAAAGAGATTGCAGAGTACCAGATGGAAAACTCAAAAGGGAGACTTGTATATTTTTACATGTCTTCATATATTATGGATGCTATCTGTTACATGACTCCATTCCCCTTGATGAATTGGAGCTGGAACCTAGCCTGTGTTGAACCCATTCATGTTTATCACTCCAAAGTATGGGAGGAGAATGTTAAGGATTTATTTTACGAAATATTTCAATACATAGTGATACCTGTGCACCAAATTTTATATGGTTATGAACCCCCTTAGATTTCAGAGAAAATCATCGGAAACCTCATAGCGATTGCAGATTGGTTTATTGAAGAGAGTTTCTCTTATGTCATATTTTTCAGATGCTCGATTCCTCTTCACTCACTTCCAAAGTTCGTTCTTGACAGACTGGTGTGCAGAGAAGTGGCATACCAGATAATAATAGGAGGCATTGGTATAGAGTTAAGAGCATCTCAGAAGAAATTCTAGCCAGTTTTTCCTATGCAGATTGGCAAGTTTTCATTGCTTAATCTTGGTCATTCTAAAGTGGAATTCACATCATTAGAAGACAGTAAGTTGGTAGATATTAAACTCAGAAAGCACGACCCATACCAAATTGTGGGAAATCATCTAGCTCATTGCAGCATGAAAACGTTTGAGCATGAAAATGTCCCCTGTGACGACATATTCAAAGGAGCCAGAGCATATGAGGAGATATTAGAGAGAGTCTAGGTGTTACCCCCTGACCTACAGACCATATTTCTTACTTTCCAGAAGCACATATGAAGTGGGTTTCCAAAAATACTACAAGGGGAATCAATAACCTCTCCTTCGGAACAAGAAATCATACCTCGAGGTTTCAAGCCAAAGCCTTCTGAAGAGAAGACTGCAGAAGAAAATCCAAAGAAGACTGAAGCGTCTTCACAAAAAGAAGAATCTTCATAAACAGAGAACCCAAGCTTAGAAATAGAGTCTACACTCGAGACACCTCCAAAGTTGAGTCAAACGATTCCTCCTTCATCATCAACTATTCTTGTTGATATCCCTAAAACAACAGGAGAAATGCAATATATAGAGTTGGGTATCCCTATTGCATCATTGAATCCTTTACAGTCATCTTTTGGGACTCCTCATATGGAAGTTATATATGTAAGTGATCTTACTCCAATATCTAGAGAATAGATACCTTCCTCTGACTACTTTTTTAGTAAAAAGAGGAAAGTTGTAGTGAAACAAGAAATGAATTTGAAAGGTGGCACAATGGTAAAGAAACACAGAGTGCTCATAGATGGACAAAACCTATAAGAAGAAGATTTCACTACATAGGTAGCAGGCTCTATGGGATCTTTGGAAACAACCAATTTATTCATAGTTGACAATCTTAAAACAAGATTGGAATAGAGGAATCAAATGATAGCCCAGTTGCAGAATCAAATAAAAAATACTGAGAAAAATATCAGATAGGAGATAAACAAAGGGCTAGAACAAGCTAGAGTCGTTGACAAATAGGAAATCCAACTGCTCAGGTCTAGCTTGGATGATATGTATAAGAAGATGCAAGCCAGACAAGGACAGGTCATCCAGCAGGAAGAATTAGCGATACAGTTACAGGATAGGATGAATTCTATTCAAAATTAGGTGATTGATTTAAAAAAATTTCAAGCCCAGGTACTGGAGGTGCATATGAAGATAGAAGCAGAGCAAAAAAGATTGATTTCTAAAGTAGAAGTTATTCAGAACTATTTCCAAGAAGTAAGTCAATCTTTCGATAACATTGTTTTCAAACAAAAAGAGGCTAAAGCAACCCGGACTACTTTTCAAAAGGTAGTTGTACTTTCGACAAAAGAAGAGGTATCAGAAACTCTAAGTCTGTTTGCTGCAAAGAATATCAAGTGTGATATCATGCTTAAAGTATGGGAGGCCAACATAGCCGAAAGCAAGAAAATGTCCAAGGAATTCAAGGATGAGTGCGAAGAGACCTTCGATTTTCTTGACAAAGGATCGTTAGGTATTGGAGAAGGCAATTTCCCTAAGCTACTAGGATAGATAAATATTGCAAGACATCAACTGAAACTCAAAGAGAACTTGAATGACATTCAGGTTGAAATTTTGCAATTAAAGGAGATTGATGTTACCCAAATAGACAAGTGGTTGGTGAAGCCAAATTTAAAATTTCAATCAGTTAAGTTTACTGAAAAAGAGATTGAAGACCAATTCCCAAAAATTCAGAGAAAGTTTTATTTGTTCGAGGCAAAGGATATACTAGAGCCTCCTAGATTTTTTGTGCATTTTCTAGAAAAATGTATTGAATGTCTCAGACCAAAAGAAGGAGATACTTCAAAAAAGAAATGAAGTATCATATTGTAAACTCATATTATCAAGACGATAGAGAAATAAAGGATAACCATGAAATCGGTTCAAGTTTGTATTTTTGTAACTGTTAGCCCCTAGGAGTTAGGAAATCACCAACCGTGAAGAATTGGTGACTCTGTATAAATATAATTTCATAAGACTGAGAAAAGGATTTTTTGTGGTTAATTGTACTAGGAGAAGTTTTCTCATTTATAGTGATTAATGAAAATACGAACAGACATTCCAAATTTTGTCAACCTTGAGTTATGTGTTCCTCTTTACTTTCATTTTCAACATCTTTCCCTTATGTATTTTTTATGAATGTTTAAATGCAATTTAGTACAACATATACTATGGTTAAGAGCTATTTGGTTATCTAATTGTTTACATTTTTTCCTCTATGCTTGCTATTAATAGGCTCAAGACCTGTAGATTATTCAGATTACTATTATTTTATTCTTCATTAGAGATCTCTTGTCTTTCTTCTTCCCCTATTGCAAAGTGATATTCCTACATGATTGATGCCTCACATTGATTAAACAACTTTATGTTTTTCTCCCATCACTTTCATGATTTTCGGATTTGACTCGGGAATGGGACACGACCTCTGAAACTGTTATATTATTAATTTAAATTTGGGAATTTTCTCTTATAATAAAAAAGAGAAATAGCAAACCTTGAAAACAAAATAATAGATTTTTTAACCTTTATCCCCCATGACTGTACCTATTACAAGACAATCCAATATAGATCCCGACCTCTCAGATCAGACTAACATTGCTTTAAATTTATTTAATACTATCTTATAGACAACAAACACCCGGGTTGAATTAGAACGTTCATGTGCATCAATTGAATAGGACATAAGCATTCAGGAATATTGGGAAGCTAGACAGAGATAGTTAAGAAACCAGCCATAGATTTTCTCTTAGTAAATGACACTTTTTATACCTTAACTCTCTCTACCTTTTTTGGATGCCTAGACTTTATATTTTACTTCCTTAAGTATAAACTCTAGAAGAACATATTTTTGGCGCCATTGCCGGGGATCGAAGTAATGAAATTATTTTTCCCTAGGAAGAATGACATCGATATTTTCTTTCTTTGATAGTGAAAAAAGATTGAGAACTTTATAAGGATACTTTCATATTTCACTTGGCGACTCCATGATTAATAAACTAGATTTTAAATGAAAGAATGCCAGAAAGAATCCAGACGACAAACATACTTTGCTTGTATGTGACCCAGAAAAAAATTTAAAATCAAGAAGATACCTTAAACAGACTACTTCATCGACAAATAAGATTTATCAACCTAAATTCACACCGTCAAACACTAAGGATCTACTTGAAAGGTCAAATACCCCACCTTCTTGCAGAGAACTATCCACCGATAGAATTGTAACCCTAGAGCCTGGATTGGTTTTACCCGAATCTAAAGCTGAGATTTTCTCAACTCTTCTTTCACCCATAGAGGTAAAATATCTATCTCACTACCCGCTTCTATTGACATCTCTTCACTTCCCGAAGTTCGGTTTCCCATCCCTCATAACTCCGACCAATAGCTTGTATATGTTGACTCGACTCATGTTGATTCTCCTATATATTTACCCTATGAGTCCGAAGAAACCAATCCCCATTTCCTAAGTCCCTCTTTTTCAAGTTTCCTGTCTCTTGAAAATGAGTTTCCTCACACTATATTTCCCTATTCAGGCACAATCGAAGGGTTACCACACCCCTTTAAAATTCCTCCTTATAATATCCAAGTTTCAACCTCTAAATTATTAATGGCTGCGGCCGGAGGAGGTGGGGCTGGGAGTGGAGCCATAGGCAGTGCCGGGGGAGGAGGAGAAGGTAGTCAAGTACCACTCCCTCAAATATTTTCCAAAGTGGCTGCTAGGTATGCTCCTTTGGTCCTCTCATTTCGTCTCCACAATCTACCCGAAAATTACATGAAAAATCTACCGAAATGCACAGGAGAAGGTGATTTAACCGCAACCAAACACATCAATTTATTTGATCAATTTGCGAACATCCTTGGTCTTGAACATGAGGATATTTATTCGAGACTCATGGTTCATAATTTTGAAGGACAGATGAGAACCTGGTTTTGAGGTTTAGCAGAAGGATCAATACGATCATATGATGAACTAGAAAATGCTTTTATCAGAGAATGGGGAGAAAGGAAAGACCATCTCTACTATCTAACTGAATTTGGGTCTCTAATAAAGAAAAAATATGAATCAGTTCTCGAGTTTACCCAAAGGTTTAATAAATTGTATAATAAAATTCTAGCTGAGGTCAAAGCTTCCCAACCCACAACAAAAGTAAGTTTCGCTGGGGATTTTGACCCTGATTTCACCCTATTGTTGAGGGAGAGAAGATCATTAGACCTCACTAAAATGAAATATGATGCCTTATAAATTGAATCAAATATGATGGCATCAGGTAAGCTAAAAAAAAAATTGAGCCAGGAAATAGGGAAACCAGGCGGTACAAAGACCAAGCGGGACCCTCTGGATCAGGTAGGTCTTCTGAAGACAAAATGGATGACATGGTGAGAATAATTAAAGAATTGTTGAATAAGATATCAAAAATGGAACTAGATCAATCAAAGAATGATCATTTTCTCAGAAAAGATTTCAGAAGGAATCCTAACCCTCAAACACAACAAAGGAAAATTAAAAATGAGGATCAAAAAATCCAAGCCCCCTTTAAAAGCGAAAACTTTATAGGAGGAGAAGACATGAAATATTTTGAGGAATTAGAAGAAGACATAAATAATCTTGGCGATGACTGTCATGAACCTTATTTGAAAAGACAAGATTATGAAAAATCTTTAAATACAGAACACAGATATGAGAGTAACAAGAACAACAATATTACAGAAGATTCAACCTATCAAGGAATCACAGATGATATAATGGCTAAAATCCACCAGAAATACAATATAAGGCCTAGAAACAGGAGTTTCATAAACATCCCAGCGCAGGGATGATTTTAGGGGATAAATTTCGCTCATGGGCTAATTTTCCATGGTTTTTCCAAAAACGAGATTCGCTATTTTAAAAATTATTCACCCAAATTCTATAGGATAAAATTAGTTTACCTTAAAAATCGCCAAAATTTTATAAAAACTATATAAAATCCTTCGAAATTTGAATATTTTTACAAAAATATTTCCAATCATTTATAGTTGGCATATGAAGGATTAGTAAGATTCGCCAAGGTTTCTACATTTTAAAATAAATTTCCATCCTTAAATCATCCCTGCCCCAGTGAAAAATATCCTGCCAAGGGGAGAAATAGATGAGGCAGCTTCAAAAACTGTTGAAAAGAAGACTATAAAAACCAAGACCGCTAACACATAGCCTACCAAGACAAAGTCAACATAAACACTTGTCGTTAACACACATAAAGCGAAGGTTTCTGTAACTAAAACAAAAACCTCACAGCAAAAGAAAGATGAAAAGAAGGGGATAGAATCCCAAACCACAGAGATTGACAAAACAACAAGAAATTTTAATCTAGAAAATGAAATTAATAAAATCAAAATTCCTATACCTCTTGTCGAACTAGAAAAAAATCCAATATACAGAAAGCAAATTGCTAAAATAATTATTTTTTCAAAAAATGAAATTCAGGCCGATGTTATAAACTTAGAGGATGACAATCCTAATATAATCTTCAGCCCACATTTCGAAGGTACCAAAGATACCATTGCCCCTTTCTATATCACGCTAATTGTGTACGATCACCTGCTCCATAATTGCATGTTGGATTCTGGAGCCTCTCACAATGTAATTCCTAAAGCCATTATGGATAGACTTGGTCTTGAAATCACTCGACCTTACAGAGATTTGTATTCATTTGATTCAAGAAAAGATAAATGTATAGGCATAATAAAAGACTTAGTAGTTAATCTTGCGTAGATACCTACAAAAAGCGTTCTAATGGATGTGGTTGTCACTGATATACCCTCGAAGTATGGCATGTTTTTATCCAGGTCTTGGGGCACCAAACTTGGAGGATCCATCCAACTCGACATGACGTATGTCACGATCCCGATCTTTGGAGGACAATTCACACACTTGTACAGAGAAAACCGGTTGGCGTTTACAGTAAGTGACCCACTCAACCCAAACAACTACCCTATTTATATTGTTGATCAAGATTTAGGGAATTGTATACTATCTATTGATGATGATATTGATGTATGTATAGAATAAAGTTGCACAGTTAAAGAAACAGAAAAAGAAGAAAAAATAAATAAAGATGTATATAGCTCAGGAGTTTGGAAAATGTTTTTTGATGGTGCTTCATCCTGTGAAGGAGTAGGAGCTGGAGTGTTGTTTGTGGCACCCGACGACGAGTTCATTATAACTTTTTCTTATAGACTACAATGGGATATTGATTATACTAAAAATTCTTGTGAATATGAGGCTCTAGTCCTAGGATTAGAAGCTGCCAAAAAATTAAAAATTAAGAATTTATAAGTCTACGGTGATGCTGAAATGATCATAAAACAAATTAATCGTCAATACCAGGCTAAGAACCTAAGGTTAAGATATTATAGGAACTGTGCTTGGGATCTGATTGAGAATTTTTTCTCGTCAATGAAAGTTCATTACATCCCTAGGGATGAAAATCAACGAGCAGATTCGCTAGCAAAAGCAACCTCGACCTTCACACCTCCAATGGTTTTTAAGCTTAAATATCATATAGAGATGAGACATAGGCCTTCCATACCGAATAACATACAACATTGGCAGGTTTTTGAGGATGATGAACAACTTAGAATTTTTTTAGAAACGGTAGATGAGTTTGTTGAAACAAACGTCGACCAAGAAAACTAGAATGTCCATGATTGATGGTTTTTTAGGTTACAATCAAATTGCAGTACATCAAGATGATAAAGAAAAAACTTCGTTCACTACCCCTTGGGGTACCTTTATGTATGACAAAATGCCTTTTGGTTTAATGAATATAGGGGAAACTTTCCAATGAGCTATGGACAACTCTTTTGTGGGCAAAAGAGATAAGTTTGTTGTTATTTACCTTGATGATTTGACTGTTTTTTCTAAATCTGATGTAGAACATCTAGTACACCTCAAGCAAACTTTCGAGATATGTCACAAATTTGGTTTGTCACTAAATCCCAAGAAATCTAATTTTGCAATGCAAGAAGGTAAACTCTTAGGTCATATAGTGTTTAGGGATGGAATCAAAATCGACTCGAAAAGGATCGAGGCAATAGATACTATAAATATTCCTAGAAATGTAAAAGAAATTCAATCTTTTTTAGGAAAAATAAATTTCTTGAGAAGATTCATCCCTATCTTTGCTGAAATCGTAAGACTGATTACATATATTCTTAAGAAGGATAGCGAGGTGTAGTGGACAATTGAAGCCAAAGCGTCATTTCAACATATCAAGAGAGTGATAAGTGAAGCACCAGTTCTGGCGAGCCCAGATTATACAAAGGAGTTTATGATTTTTTCTTTTACCTCTGAACACACTATCGTAGTTGTATTGTTACAGAAAAATGATGAGGGTTTTGAGTACCCTATTTCATTTTTTAGTAAAAGTCTCAGAAATGTTGAGTTGAAATATGACATATTGGAAAAACAAGGTTATGCAATGGTGAAATCTCTCAAGGCCTTCAAAACTTACGTATTGCACTCAAAGATCATTGCTTATGTGCCTACGAGTTTTGTTAAGGATATATTGGTTCATCCTAATAGTGACAGAAGGAGAGGCAGATGGTTATCCAAAATCCAAGAATTCGACCTATAAGTTAAACCAAATAAGCTTATTAAAGGTCAAGTTTTGGCCAAATTGATGGTTGAATCAAATTTGAAAGCACTCGGGATAAACCGTCTGCAAGAAAATGAAGGAATTTTTGAGATAGATGAACTCGATGTTGCTGCGTCCACAACCAAAATTCTACCCAAATTCTCTTCCTCAGTTTGGTACCATGATATTGTTTCTTATTTACTAATCCTTCAGTGCCCCAACAAATTAACCCCATCTAAAGCTAGGACATTTAAGTTACATGCTGTAAAATATTGTATTATAGATGGTAAATTGTATTGGAAGGACCCCCCTGGGTTTCCTACTGAGTTGCTTAATAGAAACCGAAACAGAAATGTTTATAGATGAATTCCATGAAGGATTTTGTGGAGGACATCATGCTTGGAGAGAAACGACTTATAATATACTAAGAGTAGGGTATTACTGGCCAAAGTTATTCACGGATGTAAACACCAAAGTACGAACTTGTACTCTTTGTCAGTTGTTTACAGGCAAGCAGAAAGTCCCAGCTTTACCTTTAGTTCCAGTTAAAACTGAAGCTCTATTTCAACAATGGGGTCTTGATTTTATTGGAGAAATCCATCCACACTCCAGTGCTCAACAAAAATGGATTCTAACTGCTATAGACTATTTCACTAAATGGGTGGAAGCTATTCCTATAAGAAACCCAACTAACTCAGTAGTGATCAGTTTTCTGGAGGAAAATATTTTATCCAGATTTGGTTGTCTCCGAAAAATAGTTACTGATAATTTCCAAGCATTTAAGTCCATGGCCATGATAAGCTTTTGCCAAAAATATAATATTGTGCTAGGACACTCCACGATTTACTATCCACAGGGTAATGGTCTAGCTAAGTCATCTAACAAAATTCTAATTACTATAATTAAGAAGGTTTTGACCAAAAATAAGAAAGCATGGCATGTGGATCTAAACTCGTGACCTCGCTCGCTCGCGACTTCGCTACTCACAAGATCAAGTTCTCGAGCCTTTTCTCGCGAGGCTCCGATGCATGAGCCCACGTGCGAATCTAATGGTCCTCCGACGACCCGGATCCAACAGTTATCTACAACTCACTCCTCGCGCCTTCGCGACTTTAGTTGCCCAACACTTGGGCTTTCACCCTGCGAACTCCCGAGTTCGTGAGATCCTAGATCTCTGCCACCTGTACCTCACACATGGATGGCTCACAGCCTCCTCGCCACTTCGCTGCCTCGTGACCTCGCGTCTCGCGACTTTTAACACCAAACGCTTGGGCGTTCACCCTACAAACTCCCGAGTTCGCGAGATCTCTCTATCTTTGACACCTGTCCTCCTCAGATGGACGGATCCTGGCCTTCTCGCTACTTCACCACTCGCGAAGCTGAAGGACTTCCCTTCCTGCCCTCCGATGTCTGAGCTTGCGAGATGAGAGAATCTCCCTACATGCGTCCCCACCACGAACGACTCTGATCTTGTAGGGATATCGCGCCTCGCGATATCGCTGCTCTGGCTGCACAACTTTTGGGGATTCAACTCACGAGTCCCCGATACATGAGACCACATGTAGATATGATGGCTACCGTGACTATGAATCAACGACTTTGCCTCTCCTGAGCTTCGAACTCCTCGAAACCTTCTCGCCGTAACCTCCTTGCACCTCTGTGAGATCTAACGATCCTCGAAACTTTGCGACTTCTCCTCGGAGGATCTCAACCGTCCGTTCCTCCTTGTATAACCCGCGAGATGAGAAAGAGTGTCTCCCCACGAGATTTCTTCACCACTTCACCAACCTGCGACGCTTCTCTCCGACTTCTAACAACAACTTCCTTACGCTTAACCTTCAGTAAATTCACAAGTCTATTTATCCTAAGATTTTCCACAACTTTCAGTCTTTAGAAGAAAGAAACCCTTGCATGCACTCCTTGCAGCAAATCTTCAATCACGTTTAAGTGCTGAAGTTCTCTTGACTCCATGCACACCTGTAGCAGCAGTCTTTCAAAGGTTATGCTCAGATACACGACTGAGACTTCCTTCCTTAGCTTGCGCACTCCTTGCACGGCTCGATGCCTTACTACACCTTCATGATGAATGAGACAAAATCTATCTCTCTCTGAGCTTTCTTGTCAACGCACTCCTTGCGGACGACTTCAACTGCACTCCTTGCAGGGATCCTTGCTCAAGTAGAGAAACGATTGTAACTCATTCACTTCCTCTTAGATTTCGATCTCAACACATTAAATCGCACACACAGCATAATAGAAAATGCATAACAGGAAGTAATTCTTGTAAATAGAGAATTCAACACACATACACAGAGAATAACACAACAGCCATGAATCTGAATCAACTTCTCTATTAATTCAAGATCTGTACATGGGTGTTCTTCTACAACTTTCTTCTATTCTCCTATGCTCTAGATTCTTCTTACTCTTGTTGCTAATGTTACAATGATACAAATGAGGGTGTCTATATCCCGGTTTTCCCTCTTTCTTCTAGAATTGTCTAATCTAAGAATTCAATTTCCATCTACCTGCAACTACTACTATAAATGCCTTTGTCTATCTCAGACGAGAGCGTATGGCTCAAGGTGTGATTACATTTTTACCAAGGTTCCAAATTAAATGATCTCATTTATGTTTAGCGCATCAACTTCAAGAGAAAATTTAAAAATTCAAAAACTTGCGTTGGACGTCTTCTAGCTGTCTTTTGCTTCCATGTTGGTTTTGCTTGTCGTGAGGGATGCTCCTGCATCATACTCCCTCGCTTGAAAATTTGAATAGGCTCCTGTCCATGAGCTCCTGCATGGTATGTCCATGCTTCAAAATTTCTGCTTCAGTCTCCCAGCTGGCATCTTCAAATGGATGACCCTTCCACTTGACCAAATATTCAAAATATTCTTTCTTTCTGGTTTTCTTACCCACTCGTTTATTCAGTATCTGTTCCATTTGTGGCTTCTCTGCAACTGGCATCTGCTTCTATCACTGAACCTCTGGTTTATCATCACTTTTTGCTCCTGCTTCATCATCTTTATATGGATATAAATCTGAAACATTAAATATCGGAGATATTCCAATGCCCTCTGGTAACTCGATCTCATAAGCATTCTGTCCCATTTTCTTCAAGACCTTGCATGGTCCAATTTTCTTCATCTTCAGCTTGTTGTATGTTCCTCTCGGGAACCTTTCTTTCCTCAAATGTGCCAGAACCAGATCACCAACTTCAAACTGAAGTTCTCTTCGATGCTGATCTGCTCTGCGCTTGTACTTCTGGCTTGATTTCAACAGTCGTTCCTTCACCTGGCTGTGAAGTTCCTTCATCACTTCAACGAATTCTCCTGCACTAGCACTGCTAGTATCAGTTTGTTCTGAATCCCTTAATTCAGAAACTCCTCTTGGTTGCCTTCCATATACAATCTGAAATGGAATTTTTCCTGTGCTTCTATTCACTGAGTCATTGTAAGCAAACTTTGCCAGTGGCAATATGTTGTCCCAACTGCTATGGTGCTCTGTCACCAAGCTCCTCAACAAGTCTCCCAGACTTCTATTGACCACTTTTGTTTGTCCATCCATCTGAGGATGATAAGCAGAACTAAACATCAAATTAGTTCCTAGATTCTTCCACAATGTTCTCCAAAAATGCCCTATGAACTTAGTGTCTCTGTCCGAAACTATGCTTTTCGAAAATCCATGAAGTCGAACAATCTCCTTGAAAAACAAATTTGCGATGTGAGTCACATCGTTGGTCTTCTGGCATGGGATAAAATGTGCCATCTTAGAAAATCTGTCGACTACCACGAAGATTGAATCAACACCTCTTTGTGTCCTCGGCAATACCAATACAAAATCCATGCTGATTTCATCCCATGGCTTGTCTGGTATGGGCAATGGCTGATAAAATCCTGCATTATGCTTTCTTCCTTTTGAATGCTGGCAAATCCTGCATCTGTCCACAAACTTCTTGACTTCTGACTACATCCCTGGCCAAAATTATGACTCGCTCAGCTTTTCAAATGTCTTATCATGGCCAAAATTTCCTGCCAATCCTTCACTGTGCTTCTCCTTCAACAAGTTCTCCCTCATGGAGCAATTCGGAATACACAGTTGATTGCCTTTGAACAACAATCTATCCTAGATCACATACTCTATCCACTAACTTCTGTCTCTGAGAACTGGGTTCTCAGCTGCTTCATAAGATTCCTTAAAGTCTAAATCATCTTCATACATGTCCTTTAGATCATCAACGCCTAACGTCCTGACTTTGAACTCCTGTAGCAACAAACTTTTCCTGCTCAAAGCATCAACAACTTTGTTAGCAGTACCATAAATATGTTTTATCACAAAAGTGAAATTTTGCACGTATTCAACCCATTTAACATGCCTCTGATTCAACTTTTCTTATTGAGTCACAAATTGTAATGCATGGTTATCACTATATAAAACAAATTCCTTTGGAATCAAATAGTGCCTCCATTTCTTCAATGCCTATATGATGGCATAGAATTATTTATCATATGTGGAATATTTCTCCTTTGCCTCATTCATCTTCTCACTGAAATATGCAATCGGTCTGTCCTCCTGGCTCAAGACTGCTCTATGGCAAACTCGCTTGCATCACATTTTACCTGAAATGTTTTCTGAAAATCTGGCAATACCAACACCGGTTGCTCTATAATATTTCGTTTCAACAAATTGAAACTCTTCTCAGCCTCTTCCATCCAGTGAAAAGATTTATGTCTTTTCTTCACTGTATATATCATTGCTGCAGTAATCCCACTGAAATTTCTAATGAATTTTTGGTAGAAACTAGCCAGTCCATGAAAACTTCTTACCTCAAATATGTTCCTCGGTGATGGCCAATTCTTGATTACCTCCACCTTATCTGGATCCATCCTCAACTCATTTGCAGATATAACAAAACCCAAGTAAACGATTTCTGTCTTCATGAATGAGGACTTCTTCATATTTATCAACAGCTTCTCTTGCTGTAATCTCTTCATCACAATAGCCAAATGCTTCAAATGTTCAGCCTTTGTCTTGCTGAAAACCAATATGTCATCCAGATACACGATGACAAATTTTCCAATGAACTCCTTCAGGACTTCATTCATCAACCTCATAAAGGTACTTGGTGCATTCGTCAAACCAAATGGCATGACAAGCCATTCATACAAACCTTCGTTTGTCTTGAATGATGTTTTCCATTCGTCACCTTCTCTCATACGAATTTGATGATATCCACTCTTCAAATCTATCTTTGAAAACAAATTTGCCCCACTTAAGCAGTCCATCAGATCATCCATCCTCAGCAATGGGAATCTATACCTGATAGTTATCTTGTTAATGGCTCTTGAATCAGTGCACATCCTCCAGCCTCCATCTTTCTTCGGACAGAGTACTATTGGAACAAAACACAGACTCAAGCTTTCCCTGACCAAACCTTTATCCAAAAATTCTTGGACCTGTCTTTTAACTTCTTCATTTTCTTGCGGCGTCAATCTGTACGCAGCTTTGTTTGGAAAACTAGCTCCTGGTATGAGATCAATGTGATGGCTCACGCTCCTCATCGGTGGCAACGAACGAGGTAGTTCGTCCACTACAATATCAACAAACTCTTCCAGCAGTTCCTGAACTTCTCCTGGTAAATCATCCACTCTTGTGCTAGTCAGAACAATTCTCGGTTTTCTGACCACAAAGAATTGTGGATCCTCCTTCTTCTTAACTTCTGTAAGAAGTTCCTTCCCACTCATGAGAAGTACTATGTTGCTTACTTCCGGTTTCACTTCCATATCTTCAATTGGACACAACATATGGGTTCTCCCATTCTTCTCCAGGGTATATGTATTCATCCTCCCATCATGGATCACATTCCTATCATATTGCCATGGTCTACCCAACAATAAATGACAGACATCCATAGGAATAACATCACATAAAATCCTATCATTATATCCTCCTATATTAATGTCAACTAAGCATTGTTTAGTGACATTTACCTGATGTCCCTTCTGTAGCCATGAAACTTTGTATGGATTCGGGTGATCAGTTGTCTCCAGCTCCAGCTTTTCTACCATCTCGGCTGAAACGAGATTATCGGTGCTTCCATTGTCCACGATGACCTTGCACACTCTATCCTTGGTCTTGCAAGAAGTCCTAAAAATACTGTTCCTCTACGCTGAGTTCTCCATCTCCTTCTCTGGCGTCAAAAGGACCTTTCGCATTACCAATGATCTTCCGCCTTCAACATACTCTGCCTCAACATCTCGCCTCTGTGCCTCAACGATGTGAGTCTCTCCTCCATCCTTCTTTCTATCTGGACAGTCGACTGACTTGTGCCCATCGTTTCCACATGTGTAGCATGTAATTACTCCACCTCTTCCTCTTCCTCTACCTTTGGTACAAGGAAACCTATTATTATCAGCATATCCTCCTCTCTGCTCAGTATGATGTTCTCTTTTCTCATCATATCGCCCTCGCTGTGAACTTCCACCTCTCTCTGTCTGAGTTTGAGGTTTCTTCCAGTCATCCTTGGGCTTCTGGTATTTATCTTGGGCAACCGATTTGCCTTTGGGATGACTTCTGCCTCTACCCCTCTGACTTTGTTTACAGCTCATCTTCTCCTCATCTTTCAGAGCCAATTGGTATGCATCCTCCACCGTTCAGATGGTCGCCAAATTTAGTTCATCCTGAATTTCATACCTCAGGCCATTCATATACCTGGCCACCTTTTCGTCATTGCTTTCGTGATGACCTGCTATGATATTCAACCTGTAAAATTCCTCAGTATACTCTTTCACTGTCATCAGCTTCTGTCTCAGGTTATGCATCCTCCTGAACAAAGAAATTTGATAGTCCCTGGGAATGAATTTTTCCTTCATCTTTGCAATCATCCTGTCCCAGCTCTTAATCTTCTGCTTGCCTTGACAACGCCTATCAACTTGCAGTTCATCCCACCACAATGCTGCATGTCCCTTTAATCTTGTGACAACATGTCTGACCTTCTTATCATCTTCGATATCTTCATAATCGAAGTATGTGTCAAGAGATCTAATCCAATCTAGCAGCTCTTACGCATCCAGACTCCCTTCATAAGCTGGAATGTCCATCTTTGTCTTCGAACTCATCCGAGCGATAGCCTTAATTAAATGCTCATTGGCTGCATCTTCTACTGGGAATTCTTCTTCTTCACGTCCAGCATCACCTTCATCCTCAGATTCACTGATATCTCCTGCATCAGCGTTTCTCCTTTGCCTTATCTCCATGTCCTCCATTCTGGCACGAAGATTTCACATTCCTCTCTCCACGTCTGGATTTTGTACTTTCCTACCTCTTTCTCTGGACAATTCCCTTTCCTCCTCTGGATCGGGTGACCCTCTACCTCTTCTCCTTAGTGGCATGGTGAATTCTCCCTGTCCTCTGCTACAGAAAGCAAAGAAACTTTTCTACGCCCTGATACCACTTGATGTGTCTATCAGAGTGTTTTCCTTCTCTGTCTCTTCCTGCCTGAAATATACAGACAAGAACTCTGCTCTAATACCACTTGATGCAGGCGCGCCAACCCCGGGGCACGTCCGCTCACACAGGACCTTCCTCTCTTCTCGGCCCAAAGAACTCAAAGGTTCTCCTAATTCCCTATCGGGAATCTTCCTACCCACAAATTCTCTTCGTCGCGCGATCCCCTTCCTTAAATTATCGGAGGATCGAAACTCGCGACTTCGTGAGTCCAAAGGTTATACACTGGGTTCTCGGATCCCCGAGACCCGATGGTCAGTCAACTCGCTGACTTCCCCCTGAGGGATTTCGCTACTAGCGATATCAAACCTTTGGTTTTCCAACCCCTGATATCTAAGGTGCCGAAACTCTGAGGCGCACGTGTGACTTGACTCGTCCACACCCGTCACTTCTCTCAGGACTTCCGCGCTATCGCTACCTCGCTCCCTCGCGACTTCGCTACTCGCGAGTTTGAACAAATTCCCCGTCAAATCCCGAGGTCCGAGGTGCCGAAACTCGCGACCTTGCTCCCTCACAACTTCACTACTCACGAGATCAAGTTCTCGACCCTTTTCTCGCGAGGCTCCGATGCACGAGCCCACGTGCGAATCTAACGGTCCTCCGACGACCCGGATCCAACGGTTATCTCCAACTCGCTCCTCGCGCCTTCGCGACTTTGGTTGCCCAGCACTTGGGCTTTCACCCTGCGAACTCCCGAGTTCGTGAGATCCTAGATCTCTGCCACATGTACCTCACAGATGGATGGCTCACAACCTCCTCGCCACTTCGCTGCCTCGTGACCTTGCGTCTCGTGACTTTTAACACCAAACGCTTGGACGTTCACCCTGCGAACTCCTGAGTTCGCAAGATCTCTCGATCTCTGACACCTGTCCTCCTCAGATGGATGGCTCCTAGCCTTCTCGCTACTTTGCCACTCATGAAGCTAAATAACTTCCCTTCCTGTCGTTCGATGTCCGAGCTTGTGAGATGAGATAATCTCCCTACACGTGTCCCCACCACGAATGACTCTGATCTTGTAGGGATATCGCGCCTCATGATATCGTTGCTCTGGCTGCACAACTTTTGGGGCTTCAACTCACGAGTCCCCGATACATGAGACCACGTGTATATCTGACGGCTCCCGTGACTCTGAATCAATGGCTCTGCCTCTCCTGAGCTTCGAACTCCTCGGAACCTTCTCGTCGTAACCTCCTTGCACCTCTGCGAGATTTGACGATCCTCAGAACTTCACGACTTCTCCTCGGAGGATCTCAACCGTCCGTTCCTCCTTGTATAACCCGTGAGATGAAAAAGAGTGTCTCTCCACAAGATTTCTTTGCCACTTTGCCAACCTGCGACACTTCTGTCCGACTTCTAACAACAACTTCCTTACGCTTAACCTTCAGTAAATTCACAGGTCTATTTATCCTGAGCTTTTCCACAACTTTCAGTCTTTAGAAGAAAGAAACCCTTGCACGCACTCCTTGCGGCAAATCTTCAATCACGTCTAAGTGTTGAAGTTCTCTTGACTCTGTGCACACCTGCAGCAGCAGTCTTTCAAAGGTTATGCTCAGATACACGACTGAGACTTCCTTCCTTAGCTTGCGCACTCCTTGCATGGCTCGATGCCTTACTGCACCTTCACGATGAATGAGACAAAAGCTATCTCTCTCTGAGCTTTCTGGTCAACGCACTCCTTGCGGACGACTTCAACTGCACTCCTTGCAGGGATCCTTGCTCAAGCAGAGAAACGATTGTAACTCATTCACTTCCTCTCAGATTTCGATCTCAACACGTGAAATCGCACAGACAGCATAATAGCAAATGCATAACAGGAAGTAATTCTCGTAAATAGAGCATTCAACACACATACACAGAGAATAACACAACAGCCATGAATCTTAATCAACTTCTCTATTAATTCAAGATCTGTACATGGGTGTTCTTCTACAGCTTTCTGCTATTCTCCTATGCTCTAGATTCTTCTTACTCTTGTTGCTAATGTTACAATGATACAAATGAGGGTGTCTATATCCTGGTTTTCCCTCTTTCTTCTAGAATTGTCTAATCTAAAAATTCAATTTCTATCTACCTGCAACTACTACTATAAATGCCTCTGTCTATCTCAGACGAGAGCGTATGGCTCGAGGTCTGATTACATTTTTACCAAGGCGCCAAATTAAATGATCTCATTTATGTTTAGCGCATCAACTTCAAGAGAAAATTTAAAAATTCAAAAACTTGCGCTGGACGTCTTCCAACTGTCTTCTGCTTCCACGTTGGTTTTGCTTGTCGTGAGGGATGCTCCTGCATCATAGAAGCAGAGCAACAAAGATTGATTTCTAAAGTAGAAGTTATTCAAAACTATTTCCAAGTCGTAAGTCAATCTTCCGATAAAATTGTGTTCAAAGAAAAAGAGGCTAAAGCAGCTCGGGCTACTTTTCAAAAGGTAGTTGTACTTTCAGCAAAAGAAGAGGTATCAAAAACTCCAAGGTTGTCTGTTGCAGATAAGATCAGGGGTGATATCATGCTTAAAGTATGGGAGGCCAACATAGCCGAAAGTAAGAAAATGGCCAAGGAAGTCAAGGATGACTACAAAGAGACCTTTGATTTTCTAGAAAAAGGATCATTTGGTATTGGAGAAGATGATTTCCCTGGGCTACTATGACAGATCAATATTGTAAGACATCAATTGAAACTCAAAGAGAACTTGAATGAAATTCAGGTTGAAATTTCGCAATTAAAGGAGATTGATGTTACCCAAATAGACAGGTGGCTAGTGAAGCCAAATTTAAAATTGAAATCAGTTAAGTTTTTTGACAAAGAGATTGAAGATCGATTCCCAAAAATTCAGAGAAAGTTTTATCTATTCGAGGCAAAGGATATACCAGAGCCTCCTAGATTTTTTGTGCATTTTCTGGAAAAATGTATTGAATGTCTCAGACCAAAAGAAGGAGATACTTCAAAAAAGAAATGAAGTATCATATTGTAAACTCATATTATCAAGATTATAGAGAAATAAAAGATAACCATGAAAATGGTTCAAGTTTGCATTTTTGTAACCATTAGCCCCTAGGAGTTAGGAAATCACCAACCATCAAGAATTCGTGACTTTGTATAAATTTAATTTCATAATACTGATGAAAGTTTTTTTTGCAGCCGATTGTACTAGATAAGTTTTGTCTTTTACAGTGATTAATGAAAATACAAACGGAGATTCCAAATTTTGTCAACCCCGAGTTATGTGTTCCTCTTTACTTTCATTTTTAACATCTTTCCCTTATGTATTTTTGATGAATGTTTAACTGCAATTTAGTACAACATCTACTTTGGTTAAGAGTTATTTGGTTATATAATTGTTTACAGTTTTTCCTCTGTGCTTTCTATTAGCAGGCCCAAGAACTGTAGATTATTCAGATTACTGTATTTTTATGCTTCATTAGAGATCTCTTGTCTTTCTTCTTCCCCTGTTGCAAAGTGAGATTCCTCCATGATTGATGCCTCACATTGTTTAAAAAACTTTATGTTTTTCTCCCATCACTTTCATGATTTTCGGATTTGACTCAGGAACGGGAAACGACCTCTGAAATTGTTATATTATTAATTTAAATTTGGGAATTTTTCTCTTATAATCCAAAACAGAAATAGAAAACATTGAAAACAAAATAATAGATTTTTTAACCTTTATCCCCCATGACTGTACCTGTTACAAGACAACCCAAATAGATCCCGACCTCTCATATCATACTAGCAATGCTTTAAATTTATTTAACAATATCTTATAGACAAAAAACACCCGGGTTGAATTAGAACGTTCATGGGCAACAATTGAATGGGACATAAGCATCCAGGAACACTGGGAAGCTAGACAGAGACAATTAAGAAACCAACTATGGCTTTTCTCTTAGTAACTGACACTTTTTATACCTTAACTCTCTCTACCTTTTTCGGATGCCTAGAATTTATATTTTAAAGCCTTAAGTATAAAATTTGGAACAAAAATATCAACAACTCACAAATCCCCATGATCTAATGGTCTAGATCAACTCGTGAACTCGGACATCGCGAGTTCCTACAACTCTTACCTTTGACTTTTTAGTCAGCAAAATGATGATCTCTCGCCATGTGTCCTTTGGATCCAATGGCTCATATCTCATCGCGAATTTTCATTTTGCGGAGTTGGAGGATGGCTCTCGGCAATTATCCTCTTCATAGTTATACTAGATCCGATGAATGTTGGTCCTCGACGCTCATATCAACGGATCAGATATGTACTTCTCCTCTGTGGTTCTTCTGGTCACTGGACTCTAATATAATGGATATCACGTATTCGGGATTGGTGATCCAATGACCACTGCCTCTCCTCCTCCTGAGCTTACGCATCCTCCCGACTTGGAATAATTTCTAAGTGTCAAAGGTTTTGTGAGTCCTGATGACTTTGGGTCTCATCTGCATTTTTGAGAATGCTATCTCTCCTGATCTTTGGTAATGGAATTAACCTCTGCCCTGGTGCACACTTGATCTCTGCGTGCAACTCTGTGCTATTCCTCCTGAGCTTTGATTTCACACTCTGCCAGTAATCATGTCATCGTTGTTGTTGTTGTTCTTTCCTATAGACATGCCATCGTCGTTGTTGTTATTTCTTGTAGACATGCCATCATCATTTTTTTTCTTTCCATCAATGACAAGCAAACTCTACCTGTAAACATGCCAACAGTAATATAGTGATAATAAATTATATATATAAGTAAATAAACCCCCATTAATAAAATATTTCAAGATAACACATTTTCTATGATGAAATATTCTAGTGGAACATGTGTGGTGGTTTACTAATTAGCTAGACTAAGATTAGATCATATCTAAATGTCAGACACACATAATTACTTTATCTTTAGTAATTTCCCCTAATATAGAAATGCATTTGGAAATGGGTTGTATTAACAACTTAACATACCAATATGTTGATAGTTGATCTAGCCTACACGTCCATATCCATTCATGAATATGATATAATATATGTGTGGTAGTTATTTCATACAATGACATCAAAATATTAGTTTCGGTATCATAAGGAATCTACAATTGGAAATGTTTCAAAAATGACATCTCCAAGTATGCAAAGTCAATATACAAAGCACCTGGTAACTCAATGTATATGATATGACATATATGTGGTGGTGTTTTGATGTAATGATTTCAAAATATTAGTTCGATAATCGTATTGAATCAACAATTGGAAATTCATAAAAAATGACATTTCCAAAGAAGTAAAGTGACTATACGAAACACCTGGTAACTCATTGTACCATTTAGTGTCACTTCCTATCAAGGTATGTTGGAAAAATATCAACTGTATAATATTGTCCATGACCAAAGAGTTCAAGGTACACCAAAGGTGATAAGTCATGATGGGTGTGGGAGGATCTTGCTTGAGTTTACCATAAAATTTTGGGATATTAGATGGTAATTTGGTGGGAATTGTTTGCCACTAAGGGTGGTGTTTTATGGGGTCATTCATCAACCTAGATAGATCAATAAGATTCAAAGTCACTAGAAAAGGAAAGATTGTGTTGGCGAATGGATTCTGATAGAGAGAATATTGATCTTTTAATTCTGATGGACCTTGCAGTACTCCCACATTATTTACCCTAGGGGCATTACTACCACTAGTCACATTACTACCACTAGGGGCATTACTACCCCTAATGACATTACTTCCTCCAACACTGGATAAAAAAATTAGTGGAAGGACCAAACCTAAGATTAACACTGCAACCAAATGGAAAACCAACATTTGGTATTTTTAGGCCACCTATAGGAATACCAAAAACATGTAGAAACCTACTTCTACTAGTAAAACCAAGGCCTTGGACCCCACCGAAAAAAAAAATTGAATGTGTTCACTATTGTATATATAGCTGGAAAACTAAAGGTAAACTCATAGAAGGAAATGATGTAAGTAATGGCATTCCACAAATGGAAAAACTGGATGTCATAGGCATAGGTGTGGGAGAGGTTATCCAACTAATTAATGATAAGAAAGAATCATTTTTTACTCCGCCCATCGTATTAGATGATGTGGGAATAGGTCCTTCCATGTTGAATGACCCATTGGTGGCTGACATCTCATGAGAACTATTGAAGTAGTGTAAAGAATGACTAAATAGTCTACTCACTTGAATGAGTAAAGGGTCAAAGGGAATAGTCAAAGGAGGGTTAAAGTTTGGTGGAGGAATTTCATCAATGACCTCAATATCCACTTGTTTAGGCTCCTATGAATCTGAAAAATTATCCTTGAAGTATTCGACTATGATGGTGTAATTTAATGTGGATAATCATTGTTGCTTGGTGGTAGACAGTTCCTCCTTTTTAGGAGGAATTCCTCACTACTAACAAGACGATTGAAGAGGTTGGTTAGCCATAGTGAAAAGTGTGTTTTATCCAAAAATAAAAATAATAATATGTGGCCAAATAGACACAAATAACCATAGAGAACACCCTATAAAATCTAAATATTCAACAGACAAACAAATTGTAGGTCAAAGGGACATTTTGAAAAACAAAATCCTAGGGAATGTCAAGTACCTAAGACTACCTAGAGAAAGTATGAGAGACAATTATGGTAACCAACATGTAACACTCACACCAAGGTGCAAGTACCCCTATGAAGACATACACTTTATCGGGGATTTGAAGCAGGGAGTCAACATTTTCCTCAGGTACTACAAGTACTTTCCATTCATAGTCACCTATGTAATGCTCTAGGAAATGTCACTATGGATACCACTTCACAATTGGTGTCTGGGGGGGAATAGTTATGGATCAAGACTACACATGTGGGTAGAGAAACAACACTCAAAATTTCAAATAGAAGTTTTTCCACTTTTCTCCAATGACCCTCGTACACACAATAATCTACGAACACCAAGACAAGTGAAGAGGTGATATCACTTCACTCACCCCTAATATAACATTGTGATTTAAACTTGCTTTAGAGGTTGTTCTCAACAAACTCTCCTTACTACTAATGGATTTTTATGTTCATTAATCAATTTCCTATCTTGGTTTTATGTCTTTGGAGAGTTTACTCTCCAATTCTACACTAAGGCCCTGAGACTTAAGCTATGTTGGTTTTCTAAAAGGAAAAATGTCTAATTGATTTTAAATTAAGAACTTTTCTTTTTAATGGTTGTTTATTACTCAAAAGGTAATGTAATGGACTAAATGGTGTTTATGACTCTTTCCAATCCAAAGAACGTCAAAATATGAAAATGCAAACAATGCACTTTTATGTTTTGTTTCAATGAAAAATATCTAAGGAATGGAAGAAATAATTCATTTTTCATAATACAAAATAAGACTTGAAATCATTGAAACTAAATGAAGCTACCACAATGTTCCTCAAAAATTTCAAATCCAACACTCAAACAAGCACTCTGAAGAAAATTTCAATTGGAAACCCAAAATACTTAAATGAAGAACTATGCAATGAAATTTTCTTTTGATTTTACTTCAAAAAAATAATGAAACTAAATATCAAAAACACAATCAAATATGAAAATTAAAAGTTGTATGATTTTGTCAAGGTCACTATTCACAAGTCAAGAACAATGAATCTTTCCATGCTAAATAAAAAATGATCATGCAAAGCAATTTTTTTTCTTATTTTCACTAATGACATAAATGAAACTTAAAAATTTAGAGTATAATCAGATTAGACAATGAGATGCATCATATTTTTGACATGGTCACTATTTGCAAGCCAAGACCAATTCAAATTGCACAAAACAACAAATAATGTATGAGGCTTCTAAATCCACTTAATTGAAACAAATGAGATAAGAAATTTCTGACCTAACACATAAAGGTTAGTTGCAGATGCACTTCAACCTCCCAAAGCCAAGACATGGCTATATCTAAAGACAAATTGAGAAAAAACTTCCAAAACTTTACCTACAGGACTTGGTTGTGGGTTGTCTTTGAGAAACTAACATCTAGCCATGACTATTATATGAATATAGGAGACGAGAGATAAATTTAAGGAAAAACACAAGTATTGAGCCCAAATTTGAGGGATTCATACTTGCATGCACCCAAGATCAAAAAACACATAGTACAAATACTACAAGGCCTATCAGGGATGAAAAAAAAAACAAGGAAGCTCCCAAAAACTAAGGAATAAAACTAATTTATTCCCAAGTGGAGGCACTAATTCTATTATAGAGTAATTTTCCTATGTATAAGCAATTCCTCTCAGTAACCTTATTACAACTAGTGATATTTTGTAGGATAGATCACTATGGGTTAACCCTATATCTAAAGTATACACACATTTTATGCTAAGAGATGATATGAATGATGGCATACCTTGTTACAACTATAATTTTTAAACCTATGAAGTAAAACAATGCATACATATTCTTCAAAAAAAATAGAATTAATCAACGACTCATACACATAGTACAAAGATTTACACTAGAAACCCTTAACTGAGAGAAAACCATCCTTCCTTGGTGTTGCACCTCTCAAATCTTCATTGTATTAATTTCACCATTCACAATACAATATATACAATATTTTTTGTGTTCTGAAGCTACCAAAAAACTAATCCATTAATCTAGGATTTATTTAGAAAACTATTAAAAATAGTGAAAAACACTAAAATATCAAAAACCATCCAAAATGAAAATTTGAAATTTTGGGGTACTTCCCTGAATGCTTTGCGTAACCAGGGGGGGAAATCCTGGAACCCCCATCAAGAAACACCCAACACACATGCCCACACAAAGTGATAGTAGGTTGGATTGTCAAA
>ML777919.1:480235-501618 GCA_009831015.1 Picea engelmannii
CATCTTTAAAAACAAATGTTAAGGTTTAACTATGTTAAAGAAATGAAAAAAAAAAACAAGAGAAAGCTTTTATGTCAATTATAAATGACAAAATAGATTATAATACATTGTTTTATGAATTAGAGTGATCAATAACATGCTTTAAATAAGTGCAAATCATTTTTTCAAATTAATAAGTGTAAATCAAAATTTTAAATTAAAAATTAAAATAATATATTTAATACAGATTATAATATATTGTTTCAAATTAATAAGTGTAAATCAAAATTTTAAATTAAAAATTAAAATAATATATTTAATACAGATTATAATATATTGTTTTATGAATTAGAGAGACCAATAACATGACATATTTTAAATAAGTGTAAATCATTTTTTCAAATTAATGAGTGTAAATCAAAATTTTAAATTAATAATTAAAATAATATATTTAGTACTCAAAATTTTAAATTAATAATTAAAATAATATATTTAGTACTGATTAAAATTGATATAGATTTAATGGTGTAAAATGAACATAGTTTTAAAAATTTGGTGTTGCATAAAACTTTCGAACCTTTAATGAAGATACATATTGATAAACAAAACCTTGGTTTGAAATAAATAAAATGAAAGACTTTATAATAACAAACAAGTGCCCCTGCAGTGAAGATGTCTAGTTGGCTCGCTGCATTGTGAAAATAAATGACATCGTGGGTAGGCGGGTTCAGGCAAGTTGTTTAAGCAGGGCATCTAATGAGCGCAATGTTACCGAGGACACGGTCGTTTATGGACTTTTAAACTACAAAAAAATGCTGAACGTGGTTATCGATTGTATGGAAGCTGAGAAATTGACTTTTTTATTTTATTTTTACAGTACTTGCAGATTTATTATTTTTTTTCATAAATTTATTACTTTTAAATTTACAATTAATTCTTTTCTGGTCTATATCTCTCTGTATCACACTTATATATTCATTAAATTATTTTTTTTATTTTTTTTCTAATATGCATCACTCTTAGATATACACTAAGATAAATTTTATTTTACTTTTACTTTTTCTTTTTCTACTCCCATATACTTTGTTCCAAATGTCTTCATACATTAATTATAATTACAATAAATTGTGTTTAGTTTATTAACTTGGTTATTTTCATAGATTTATTATTTTTATCAATTGCAAACAACTTTAAACAATAATTAACAATCTTTGTTTATAAATAATAATTACATTTTGGTAATCTGATTAACTGGTAATTTTTATTTTAGCTAAAAGAAAACAATAATTAACAGAGTTTTTGCTGCAAACAACTTTAAATAATAATTACATTTTCATTCTTTCTGCTGCAAAGAACTTTAAACCATAATTAACAGAGTCTTTGTTGCAAACAACTTTAAATAATAATTACATTTTCATAATCTGATACATTGGAAAATTTTTGGAAATTTTTTGTTTTAGTTAAAATAAAACAATAATTAATAGTCTTTGCTGCAAACAATTTTAAATAATAATTGCATTTTAATAATCTGATAAAGTGGAAATTTTTGTTTTAGCTAAAAGAAAACAATAATTAATAGTCTTTGCTACAAACAATTTGAAATAATAATTACATTTTCATAATCTGATACAGTAGAAATAATTTTTATTTTAACTAAAAGAAAATTAGTTTTTTGACAAAATGTCAAGGCTCAAATAACTATTTAATATCAATATAAGACTAATTAACACAATATCTTAATTTTTCTCACCCTAGAGAGCCTTTATAGTTGGAGAGAAGCTCAAAAGCTGTTGTAATCCGTCCAATTCCATTTGCATTGACTGCATAATGTAAAGAAGAACAAAAAACAAAAGTAAACTTAGATAAAAAAATGAAAGGAAATAAAAGATGTATTTGTTTAATATGTAACACAGTCAAACCTTATCATGGAAATATGTATTGTCACTTATGTAGCAGAATTCCTCCACATGGGGAGTACATATCTCGTCGTATGCTTTACAACACAGGAAGTGGTTAGAAATATCTAAGAAATCAGGTAGCTATGACATGCATATCACTTACATGGAAAGAAAACAAGGCAACTGTGACAAAAACATATCACTTACCAGTGATTGCAAGCAATGTTTGTTTATTACTATCTTGGAAAGGTACTGATCAATATTAGAAACTGTCAAATACATGTATGTGGAACAAATTTGTATTCCTTAGCAAAATGGAACAGACAAAAATATAAAAACTAGTTGTAGGATAAAGAATTTCATAGAAACATGAAAGAAGCACAAACTTACTTGGTACTGTCTGCCTTCTTCGAGTTGATAATGTTCACCATCATGGATACTAAATATTACTTATCTGGTGATTATAGCAAATCCTTACATAGATTTCAAAATCTACAAAGTTTTTGGTACAAGCTAGCAATCGAACTCAGTTTAAAGACTCAGCATCTGTGATATAGAGAGAATAAATATCTATACAAGTGTCTGATACATGCACCCACAACTTGCGTGTCTCTAACACATGTCATAGCATTTATTCTCTTTGTTCTAGTGGCTTTGTAATATAAAAAATTAAAGTCTTGTGACATGGTTTCTATGAATACGCCACATCTCCAACTCTCGTGCATGCTCAAGTTCTACAAATAACACGTCTCCAACTCTCTCTCATACCCTGACGCCAGCTTATATGATTTTTTAATATCACAATTATCTCTTCTTCCAACCGTCTATGAGTTATTTTTTCAGCTCTTATTTGATAATGGGAAGTTGTAACTATATTGGCATAGACGAATAAACCCCTGCAGGCATAATCCTGCAAGGATAAATCAAATATTAACTATTACTAGCACAACAGCAAAGTGGTTGGTGTTGTGGTTGGTGAATGCGGAAATGCACATAGAGTTGGTGTTGCGGTTGGTGGATGCTGAAACGTATATAGAGCTGAGGAAACCCAAAAATTAATCTTAAATGTGGTAATTTCAAAAGTTAATTAGTTAAACTTCGCAATTATATGGTGGTACAGTAATTTCTTAATATGATTAGGTAAATGTTAAAAAGTAAACAGGTTAACTGATGCATTCAAAAGTACAAGGAAGTTATGAAGAGTAAATCACATTCATTGATTTGGGAGGACGACTAAGAATATGCCAGCATCTTCAATTGTTAACCATCAAATTAGAATTTTAATTTAGAATTTTAGATTAAAAACTGATTAATTGTGCCCATCTCCAATAGGTATATGCCTTTCGACGTAAATATACTTTTTTTTTAGCAAAGTATAAAGAAATATTACTACATTTTCTTAGTTATGGATTTTGTTGTTCAAAGGGACTAATTTCGGTGCTTTTTACTGATTCTGGTAGTGATTTTCCATAGAGTTCAGTGTCACATGAGGGGAATAGCATGTTCGTGGTCTCCTAACTGCAATGGTGCCCATCTGTGGCATGATTTCCTTATATTTTGGTAAAATAGAGATTAAGATGCCTAATTTATTTAGTCTTTGGCTTGATATTTGTGTCACTGGCATGGAATGTCTTGCATTGTCTGGTTTCTGCAAATAAGGGTCTTCTCAGGTATGAGATTTAAAGTGCATTTCTATGCCTTCAATTAGCTTTACAGATTGGTAACAGTTCCCGGGTTTTTCCCTAATATGTCGCTTTGACTAGTGGATGTGTGCGTCCAAATCAGATTTATTTTATAGTATTTGGCTCTTGATCACACATAGCTGCAAGGTAATAAAATGACCTGCTCAAACCTGTAAAACAAAATTGCATTTACTATATGCTATTATAGTGAAGGTCATGAAAATGGACCAAGTATTTTCCCATATGGTTATATTCAAGAATTGTCTCTGGTTAGGCTTGAATTGTGTTATTTCTGTTATCTGGTATGCTCCTAATTGTGGAGTTGATGTGCTTCTGATGTATTGTTATCTTAGGATCAAAGCTAGATACAAACTGAAGCAAAAGGACACTTGTTCTTTCTCATGTATATTTCTAAAATGCTCCTTTCTTCAGGGAACAGAGACTAGAGGATCAACAATAGCGACCCTCCAGGCTATAGATATGTGGGGTCAGGCAGGCATGGATTTTCTGGTTAAATGAAAGGCTTACCCAATGCACAGCGGAGTAAGGCAAAGCTTCTAGTAAAAAGGAAAAAAGGTGGGTTTCTTCCCAGCTAGTTCCCCCGATTTTTGTTGATATATTCATCACTTCTAAAGCAGAAGAAAAAACATTTTAACTTTGATTGATAAGCTAAATTCTAAAAATTCAGACAAAAACTTAGGTTATCTAAGATGAAATGGGCAATAAGAGTTTGATCTTGTTAACCAATAGCAAGTTAAATAAAATCAATTTAAATAATATAAATAAATAACTATTTTTATTCTCTATGTAAAAGTTTGGAAAACAAAAAAATTTAAAGTCAAATGAAAACTAATCCATAGTCAACGTTGTATTGAACGCTAGAATCCCTATTTTCCTTCGGCAGGGACTAATAAGGGACCCTTATCATCATATTTGTTAATAGAATGAAATGGACCCTTAACATAATATTTGTGAATAGAATGAAATGGATGAAGAGTGAAGATGCACCTTATGTACTTGTTGAAGTAGAGTTGTCATTGTGGAGAAGAAAGCTACAACCAATGTCTAGAGAGGAGGGAATTCTTTTTTTCTTTGAATGGAAACCCCATCCTGATTGAGCCAAGACTCTATACAAACCCTTCACGCTTTCTATATTTATTTATTTATTTTTGCAACAGTTTAAAACAGGTTCTATTTTCACCCATAAAAGTTTTATGCAAAGATTATTGCTAGTCTGAAAAATAAAATTTGGTTTATTGCATTCATAATGGTAGCATAGAGTGAAAAATAAAATTTGCATGCAACACTAGGCATAGAGTGTTGAAATTATGTGTTTCACTTATAAAAGAAAAAATAATTTTGTTTTGGGAGAAATTTGAAGTTGGAAGTTATTTTTTGAAGTGTATCTTGGTTAAGTAGAAGGTTTATTTTTTTTAGTAAATTTTTTTTAAAGGAAAATAAGAAACAAAAAATGGCTTCAAGTAGTAATAGGCTTGTAAAACCACAAAATTTTGTCTTCACAATAAATTTTTTTTTATGAAGTTTAGGAATAAAAAAAATTATGAAGTTTAGGAAATCAAGATGAGAACATTATTATGTTCTCTCGATGTTTGGAATATTTCATCTTATTGGTATGCAAAACTCGTTGATCAAGCATCTGAGCAAGCCTTGACAAATTCTCAAAAAGATCAACTTAGAGATAATAGGAAGAAGGATGCAAAATCACTCTATCTCATCCAAAATGGCTTGGATAACAATGTATTTCCTAATATCTCCGCAACAAAATTATCAAAGATAACTTGGGACATATTAGAGACCAACTATCAAGGTATTGCCAAGATCAAGATAGTCAAGTTGTAGACCTTAAGAATGAATTTGAAGGTGAAAGAGTCAGAGTCAGTAGACTAGTACATGACTCAAGTCATGAACATAGTAAATCAATTAAGGATGAATGGTGAATAACTTTTAGATAAAAAAATGGTAGAAAAATTTCTTAGAATATTATCCAATAAATTTGATGTTGTGGTTGTATCCATTGAAGAGCTTAAGGACCTACCACATCTATCAGTACATGAGCTATTGGGATCATTTATATCCCATGAATTGAGAATGAACAAATGTGATGATTCTTTAGAAAATGCTTTCAAGTCTCATGCTTCTATCTAAAGAAGCAGCGGTAGATCAAGATCAAAAGGCAAGGGAAGAATTAATGGCCAAAGATATGGAAATGAAGATTTAGATCAAGAAAGAAGATCATATAAAAATCCTCATAGCTTAAGGGGGAGCAATAACAAAAGCTCGCAAAAAAATCAAAGGTAAGGCAAATTCAAGGCTAAGTGTTATTATTGCAATAAGCTAAGTCATTATGCATATGAATGTAGAAAGAAGAAGGTTGACCTTAGCAAACAGAATGCAAATTATTCTAACACCTATGAAAACTATGAAGATTATTTATTTCTTACTCTTATTGCTACTTAAGAGATTTCTAGTAATAGTTGGCTTATAGATAGTGCGTGTAGCAATCATATGACGAGAAATAAAAATGTGATTGGAGATCTAGATGATTTAGTAGGAGATGAAGTTAAATTGGGACAAAAAAATGTTGTAAAAGTTATGGGAAAAGGAATGGTCAATATCTTGACCAAACAATGACCAAAAGGCATATACAATGTGTATTATGTCCTAGGATTGAAACATGATCTCATAAGTATTGGCCAGGTTACCCAAAAAAGGTGTAATGTAATTTTTAAGGGATATGATTGCTTCATATATGAAAATCCTCCTAGTAAGAGGTTAATTTATAGGGTAAAGATGACAAAGAATAGAAGGTACCCTCTATTCATGAATTATGGTAGTTGGGATACCTCATTTTCCAAAAAGGAAACATGTTTGGATGACTCTTGGCTATGGAATTTTAGATTGGGTCATCTATATTTTAGTGGCCTAAATTTATTGCAGCAAGAAAGGATGGTTGAAAGTTTTCCTCCCATTCAAGAGCCAACTAGTACATGTGAAAGTTGTGTTATGGAAAAGAAACACATGGATAGTTTCCCTAAGGGAGTGTCTTATAGGGAAAAAAAACCATTAGAGTTGGATCATATAGATCTATGTGGTTCTATGCAAACTCGGTCACTAAGAGGAAGTCTCTACTTCATAACTTTCATAGATGATTACAACATAAAGACTTGGGTGCATTTTCTTGCAAAGAAATATGAAACTTTTGGCAAGTTCAAAGAATTCAAGGCAATGATGGAGAAGCAAAGTGGCCATAAAATTAAAGTGATAAGATGAGATAGAGGAGGTGAATATGATCCAAAATATTTTCATGATTTATGCAAATAGCATGGCATAAAAAGAAATTTTATAGCAATGTATACACCACATAAATTTGGTGTAGTTGAGAGGAAAATAGAATTGTCATGAATATGGCCAAAAGCATGCTAAAAGAAAAACACTTTTCAAATGATTTTTGGGAGAAGCACTAGCTTTCTCTATTTATGTTTTGAATAGATCTCCCACTAAACGTGTAAGGAACAAAGTTCCACAAGATGCATGGACATGTATGAGTTGAAATGTAGAAAATATTACAGTATTTGGTTGTGTGGCATATGCTCATGTACCTAAATATTTGAAAAGGAAGCTAGATGATAAAAGTGAAAAATGCATATTTCTCGGGTACAGTGATCAATACAAGGTATACAAATTATATAATCCAGTGACAAATAAGGTTATAATAAGCAAGGATGATGAATTCAAAGAAGATGAAACATGGTATGGAAGCATAGAGAGAACCATATATGTTGGAGTATCAATACCTCAAGAAGGAGATGAAGCAAAGGAGTAGATCACACAAGGTGGACAACAAGGTTCACAAACCCAATCATGAGTCAAAGGAACTCCAACAAGGATGCCAAGAAATTCTATTCAAGGTGAGTCATATAGCACAATAGGTCAGTCTATTCCTAATTATCAATCAAGTAGTGAATCTGACCCAACAATTTCTTCCTTAAGGTATAGAAAGATTATAAGTTTGAGAAAAATTTATGAACTTCTAGATGTGCATTCAAATTTTGCATTGTTTACGTCCCAACCAATGTGTTTTGAAGAAGTTCTCAAAGAATAAAAATGGGTACAAGCCATGGATGAAGAAATAGATTCTATAGAAAGGAATTCTACATGGGATCTAATAGATTTGCCTAAAGAAAAATGTTGTATTGGTCTGAAATGGTTTTATAAAATCAAAGTTAATGAAAAGGGTGAAATTGAAAAGTACAAGGCTATATTGGTAGCAAAAGGTTTTGCACAATATCCTGCAGTCAATTATTGTGAGACCTTTGCACTAGTTTCAAGGTTAGACACAGTGAGAGATATCTTATCCATAACAACCCAAAAAATGTGGAAAGTTTATCAAATGGATGTAAAGTCTTCATTCTTACATGGCATTTTAGAAGAACAAGTTTATGTGCAGCAACCACCAGGGTATGCGATAAAAGGAAAGGAAGACATGGTATGCAGGTTGAAGAAGGATCTTTATGGACTCAAGCAAGCTACAAGAGCTTGGTATAGAAGGATAGAATCTTATTTGATCAACCATGGATTTAGTAGAAGCAAAAGTGAGCCCACTCTATATACAAAGGTAAATCAACAAGGAAAATTTCTCATTGTTTTCTTATATACTGATGACATGATTTTTATGGGAAAGTTGTCAATAGATGAGTTTAAAATAGAAATGAAATAGGAATTTGAGATCACAAATTTGGGCTTAATGAAGTACTTCGTTGGCATAGAGGTAAATCAGTCAAATTATGGAATCTTTATAATTCAAACAAAATATGCATTGGATGTACCGATGATCTAAAAATGGATAGAACCCATACCACACTTGATCGGAAATTATCACTAAGTTCAATACCACTTTCTTATTCCAAGAATATTTTATTGACAATGCTTATAGCATGGATGTGATTTATCTTACTTAACCAAACACTTTAACCGATGATCATAACTTGAATAATCCATCTTACATAAAAAAATGTGGAATCAACATGAACGACACAATAAGAACCACATAACACAATAGTTGTTAATGAAGTTTACCCAGTTTGTGCTACATCTCCCAGTCCGCTTCTAATTGGGAGACCTATTTATTAATGCTCAAATACTTGTGTTTTACAATTACATTTACCATTGTTTCTTAATTGCAATTACAAATGTCAAATTCGGTACCGTCTCAGAAAAATGAACCCAATAACTATAAACATTATATACTTTTCTTACAAGTGCCCAAATGAGTCTCTTACAACTCACAAATCCAAAATTTGCAGAGTTTTGGATCAAAATTGAGTGACAATATTGTCTTCATTAGCTCCATCTTGAAAAACTGATTCCAACAACTGTAAATACTCTATATCTCCCAAAAATAATACAAACTTGACTTCAAAAGGAAATGAGCAAAGCTTTTAGCACAAAGTATGTTAACTCCTTTCCATGAAAATTCATACAAATACAAGAAAGACCAAGTTTTCCCAAGAATTTCACCTTGAAATCCCTTCTCAACTCTAAAATTTAAGATCCAAAATTTCCATTCCTTTGCATTGCGAATTGGTCCTTTTACAGCCCCAAAAGAACATATTAGGGTTATAACCATCATTTAATACATAACAAAACTATTTATTTCAATTGGTTATCATAACCAAATGTATGGGTGTTTTAGTTAAGTTGTTAAAATATATGGAGGAGGTCATGGGTTCCAACCCCCTTGATCCTCTCCTTTGTTTGTGCCTATAGCATATTGTTATATGCTATATATATCATATAGTTTGTTTTGTTTTTATATGATATATAACCTTATACGACATGCAATGGTGGTTTGTTATATATATTTAATACATGGGGAATATGGTTGTAACAACCCCTATGGAATATTGAACACGGTTATATGATATACCAATAGAACTATGGGTCGAGGGCTTGGGCCCTCGACCCTTTTTTGCTGCCATTCAAGCTATAAACCAAACTTAAATAATTTATAAACCATATATGGTTAACAAATAATTGTGTGGTGCATTGGTAATAGAGTCTTGTATAAGGTTATAGGAGGTTGCAGGCTCGACCCCCCTTGATTCCTATATTTTTTATAAATCTCATTCATAAATGGTCAATGGGAGGCTGACACATCTAATTGGTCTATCCTTTCCACGTGTCAACATATGATTAGTCCACCAGTGCAACATATGATTAGTCCACCAGTGCCATATGGATGTTGAGTCACCTTGCCAACTTGGCATGTCAAATCACGTCCCTGCTACTTGTCAACATCTAGAGCTTCCACCTGTCAAAGCCTCATCCATAAATGGCCAATGGGAGGCTTCCACGTCTAATTGGTCTATCCTTTACATGTGTCAACATATGATTAGTCCACCAGTTCCATATTGATGTTGAGTTACCTTGCCAACTTGGCATGCCAAATCACCTCCCTGCTACTTGTCAACATCTAGAGCTTCCACCTGTCAACTTGTGAGCCCACCACGTGTCTCTCTCTAATCCTTCCACATGTCTCTTTAGGGTTGAATTTTTCCCTATTTGACCTAAACTTTGACTAGCCATAATGTTTGCATACGAACTCTGTTTTAGATGATTTTTGTCTCATTAGAAATCTTACTACGAGAGATATGCAATGATGTCATTTTCAAGATCATTTGAAATGATTAAATTTTGATCATTTATGATCCTTCTAGACCCCTGTGAGCATTCTAGATCCTCCTCAACCTCTGTGGGTGTTCCTGCATCCTCCTAGATCAATTGAAAAGGTTTAGAATGATAAATTGCAAGGCATAACCCACACCAATACCAACAGAAATAAAAATCAACAAAGAAGATAAAGGTTCAAATGTAGATCCCACATTGTTCAAGAGATTAGTTGGCAGACTCATGTATCTCACTCCCACTAGACCAACCATTATGTTTGTAGTTAGTATGATTTCCAAGTTTATGGAGACACCTAAAGAAATGCACTCACATGTTGGAATGAGGATTTTGAGATACATTGCAGGAACAAAAAGTTATGTTATTTTATACTCAAGCATTGAAAATAATTCTTTGATTGGCTATACTGACAATGACTTTGCAAGAAGTATATGTGATAGAAAGAGTACTCCAGGGTTTTCCTTTCATCTTGGTTAGGTGAAATTTCATGGGAATATAAGAAACAACCCATTGTGATGATTGCATCAGCAGAAGATAGATATGTGTTGTAGGAAAATTCCCCTGCGGACAGGTGAATATCTTCTTGGATTCTAGACCCCTATACAAAGACAGAAAACATGCTAAAATTAGACACTAACATTCCTTTGAATATAACTAACTAATCAAAAAAAGAAGGAGAAGGAAAAAAGTGTGATGCACCTTATTCCGATGTGTGTCCTCACTCTCTAACTTGAGCTTGATCTTTGAACTCCTTAGAATTTTTTAACACCTACAATGCAATGGACAGCGAGACAAAGAACTCCTACTATAATCTATAATATTAGTCCAATCAAATCCATCTATAAGAAAAACATATGTAAAGAGACATAGGTTAGAAGGAAATATGCTAAGCAATATATTAATGAGAACTTTTAAAGAAATACTTACAGACTGTAGATGCAGTTGCAACAGCTTCCCCAATTCCTCCTCATTCATCCCTTGCACAAAGCTCCCAAACTCATAGGTTTGATATTCTAAAGCTTTCTCCCAAGACCATAGGTTTGATACCTAAAATATCCACTTCTTCCTTATGAGATCATAAGTTTGGTATCTCTAAAATCCTCCTTTGTTTTCCTTTCTCCATGGAAAGCCCTCATTATATAGGATTTGGAGGCTTAACCACCATGGAGAGGATCACTCATCAGATCCACTAAAAAGGGATCTAAAATATATTTAGGGAGAAATATTTCTTAAAGATTTTGGGGAGGAAATATTTCTCAAATATTTTAAGGAGGAAATATTTCAACCATCCATGAGATCCTCCACCTTCCCTATAAAATAGGAAACCAAATGTGAGGTCAGTTCTCCCACATAATTTTTTTTTCATGAGTACTGATGATAATTCATGTGCACTTATTATTTTGGCCTTCATGTAATATATCCCTCCTCCACATTGACTAGGTATGGTGACATAGGTTATTCCATGGTGTCAAGTTGTATGCGGCACTTATATGGCACTTACAACACTTAGGGTGAGGTACCTAGGTGTGAAAATTTCATGTGTAATAGAATGCCACCTAAAGTGTGAGGTCAGAAGAGAGAATGATGGTTGAAACACTTTACAAAAATTTAATGCAAGGGTATGGAGTTGGAGAACCTGGAAGAAGCTACAAACAACCATAAAAAAATATTAATATATGTTCCATTTTCGAGGCAGGCATACCTATGCTCGGAATACGAGATGACCGAAATCATGGCCGCCGACAAATACACTGTGGATCCATGTAAAATATTGACTAAGGATATGGCCACCAAAGATACAATGTGGATCCATACCTCCATGACATGAACTAATCGTAGCCACGAGAAATACACAGTGGAGCTACAAGATGATAAAACATAGCCACGTAATAATACAATGTGGATCTATGTGACAATATATATATTATCATGCTCAAATGATCTCCTTCGCAGCCTAGGAAAAGAAGATAACAAAGTTAATTCTCAACCCAAGGTCTTCGTCCCAATCCCGATGTGGTACGAATATATCCATGTGAGTAGATGTTTTCATGTCGAACATGGTAGAAACCACATGATTACTGGTCATTGAGGTAAACCATTAAAAAGTGCGAGGGAAATCACCAATGATGTCAATGACTCCCACGGTACCCTAGTATATTCTAGAGAATGTGAATAAATGAGCCGAGGTCAAACATTTGTGGAATCATCCTATCATAGGTCAATGATGTAAACCCACTTTCATATGTGAGGAGGCTTTCCATTGAGGCCTGCAGGTCCCAAGGTACTACCTGGTTTCTAAGTATAATTCCTAGATGATTTGTTGAATTCGATAGGAAAAGACTTGTCGAAGGAGGGCCTTGATGTATCTCCCATCAACGACATGAAACTGACATAGGAAAGTGATGTATGATGGTGAATCAAATGAGTATAGACTAACACAGGAAATGGAAACTGGTAATATTGTAGATGGATGGTTTGAAGTGAAACTTCCCTTAAACATGATGAGGCATGAAAATTGACTTGGCAGCATTGACTCGACGAGTACCAAAATGTAATGTGACGACAATAAGAGCACTCTTCGACTGGATGAAAAAGTACGGAGACACATGGAATTGGTATGACTCAAAGACAACTAGATTACCCAACTATAATACAAGATGCAAACAGGTGCCATGTTCAAGGGTGACAAAAGCTGCCATAAAGGATTCTCAAAAAACTTGATCCATTTCCTTCAATTTTTCCCCCACCCAGATAGATGAGTACCTCTTTTTCATTTAATGTGCTCGAGGAGAAACACATGCTCGATATAACTCACCTTTGGAAAGTTTATCTTCCTTTGTTTAATGAAATGGAAGAAGTAAGGGTTTGTTCCCATATGGGTCCCTCAATGTGTAGTTTATCATGTCTAGAGAAGGAAAACTCGATGGTATTTCATGTTTAGAGAGTTTGAAAAGAACTTAAAGGTGACTCCAGGGTTGTCCTTTTTTGTAATTTTAGTCTTGCAAGGCCGAAAAAGAGATAAACTACCACTCGAAAGATGCCCTTTCAAACCTTTTAACGAGTGTGAAAGGAAGCAATATCACTCGACAATCTTTTCATGTTTAGAGAGTCTGGAAAGAGCTTAAAGGAGACTCCATGGGATTCATTTTTCGTATAACCTTTATGAGTTCGAAAAAGTGATAAAAATGTACTCGATCACATTCTCATGTATTTACGAGCATGAGAAAGAACAAAGACTAAGCTCAATAGCTTATTCTCATGTATTTACAAGCACGAGAAAGAACAAATACTAAGCTCGGTAAATTATTCTCATGTATTTACGAGCGCGAGAAAGAACAAAGACTAAGCTCGTTCCAGAAAAATACTACTACGTTACGATGGGAATGACCTTCGAATGAGGATCACTCCTAGTAGCGTGTCTCTTTGGAGGTAGTTTTCCCCCAACTTCTTTGGAAAAATTGGGCATTTTTTCTTCAGCACGATGTCCAGAGGCTGGAGATATGCCTCCTAAGCGTCATTTCCTCCGGTGACTCTTCTTATTTCTTCATTTAGGTTTCTGGCTACTGTTACAAGGGAAAAACTCTCTATGGCCAAGGGTAAACCACAGTAGACAAGTATGATTGCAGAAATCAACTCAATTCCAACATATGCTATATAGACTAATGTGCAATACAAGAAAGAGGCCTACCTCAATCCAACGTTTCATGATATTCCACCGTTGAGCACTTTGACCCAAAACTTTATACCTGCGAGAAGTTCTCAACAAACAATCAAAGCAAGTATATAGTGATTATCTAAAATGGATTAGCACATCAGATAACATAATCCATTAATAAACATTACAAACATGCCCATGGATAATAATCATATGTTTTCAAGATACCAATAGGATGGGAAAGGAGTATTTATGTTAATAATTGATTAGCAAAAGTTTCAACATTATAGACTTTTGTGTTGCCACATTTCGAAACCAAGAAACCAATTTCCTTCCAACTAGGTCCCCACCACTTCAATCCACCACCAAAGACAAGCTCATGTGAAAGAGGCAAAGAGCTCCTCTCAATAATATGGGAAGATCTTGGGGGTTGAACACTATGTTCAGAGTTGAGGGACAAAGGGATGTAGACTCAATATGAAGTAATTTCTCCAGAGTAACTTTTCTCTCAAAGTTGAATGCTTTCTCCTCTTTTTCCATAGTTCGAAATTGTGCTCTTATAGCCTCCAGAATGCAACTGAAGGTCCGATTCAGAATGTTTCCAGTACATGGAATTCCAAGGATCAGAGATCTTTTGTCATGACATGGAAACCCGACCTCATTTTATGTTTTTTGGCACAAATCCTGATATACGTGAGTTGTAATGGAGAAGAAAGAGTATATGCATCTTTCATAGCAGTTAGGGAGCGTATATGTGGGAAAATGTATATTTTTTAGCTCTGGATTCATCAAAAAGGGATGAAAAGTCTGCATAGGGAAATGGAAAAAGGCCCTTAGTGCAAGATAACAATGGTGAGGAAAATCTTTCTATAACAGATGCCCTCTAATGTGTGAGATTATAGGAGTATCTGCAATGATCAAAATACATTATAAATAACCCAAAAGTGGAGTGGTAGAGAACCAACTGGACGAACTCAATTGCTCATTACATTATGTACTGACTTTGCATACATGGCTACCAAGAATACAATGCAGATCCATGTGGAAAATATACCAAACAAGTGTTCATGGCCATGAATAGGAAAATACAAATGCGGTTATATGACAAAAGTTGTCATAGTCATGAACAAGGCCCAGTGAAACCAGTCTCAAAAATCAATCTCAAGATATATGTATACCATGTTATACAATATGATCTCCCATGATCACTGAAGTCAAATAGGTATTGGTCCAATGAAATGGAAGCAACAGCTCGGGAAAGTTATGACCACATAGTGATGTATTCAAGTCTTCTACATTGTCTGTCAATGGTGCAAGTCTACATCATGTGAACAAATGAGTTGAGGTCGAACACGATGAGACATCGTTTGATTATCGGTCATTGAAGTATATCGTTAACAAATGCGAGACATCCTACCGATAATGAAAGTAGGTATCAAGGCACCGAGTACATCTCTACAAATGTGAATAAAGGAGTTGGTGTTGAACACTTGAGATATCCATTGATCAAGAGACATTGATGTATTCCCATCTGTCAATGGTGAGAGAGCCTGCCACTAATGACTGCAAGCCTCAAGGTACTCATAAAACTCTAGGTCCCATAGCCAGAATAAATGAGATGAAGTCGATGGAAGGGGACCCGTTGAAAGGAGATAATTGAGGCATATCTCATTAGTCAACACGAGGAACAAAGAAGGAGCCTAGATCGGACGAAGAACATGTTCATGAACCAATGACCCTGTGTGTTTTTTGTGTGTGAAAAATGTAAGCGGTACACAAAAAGGACCCTCTGAATAGAAACCAATGATGAATAACTGCTGACAAAGGTGAGGAAACCACCAATAAGGTTAATGGCATCCAAGACACTGCACGAATCCCAAAGTGTGAATAGATGTCTTGCCATCAAACACAAGGGAAACCACCCAGTCAACGACCAATGATGAAATGTCGATTGTTGGGTTCAAGGTGACCTACCAATGATGAAAGTAGGGCCATGGTGCATGATAAGACCAAAGTGTCATGTGATTCTGAGATAAACTGAGGGTATGGCCGACATGAAAAGTCAATATTTATGAGAAGTGGCCGACACAGGTTGATAGACTTTCTTTGAACAAGAGCATGAGACATATGGTGGACTCTGGCAGCATGGACTCAATGATGTGACAATTGGATGCAGGAGGCATCAATAACGTTCTTTATAGGGACTAGAAGACTAACCAGTCGGTAGAGAAAACTTTGTAGCGGGATCAGCTTCCTAAGGCCATGCTAAACCCATAATTATGATGACACATGGACTCAATACCTTTGTTCTTTGTTCAAGGGAGACACAACTGCTGCCAATTACAATATAGTATTCCCTTCCCACCCATATTTTTTTGTTTTTTCATAACAAATGAATGCTATGATATAGAGGAGGGAACGAGTGTCACAAGTAAGCAAAACTAGTTCCAGTAGTGGAACGTACCTATGCTCAATGCAAGGAAATGCATGCAAGAGATGGACACTCAGGGTGATGTTCCCTCCAGGGTATAGGGTGTCAAATTGTGAAGGTTAAAAACAAGGCTCTGCTTGGTTGAGGATGCAAACTGCTTAGGCAACGGTTTATAACGCAAAGCGAGAACCAGCTAACGGATCAATATAGCAAGCGAGCACATGAGATGCAATCACAACTTAACGCTAAAAAATGTCCTTTTTTATATCCTTTAGTCTACTTAGTGTGAAAAATGGGTAAACTTGTGCCAAATAGACATCTTTTAAAATCTAATTTACGAGTGTGAAAAAGACAAGTTCACTCGACAATCTTTTCTATTTTTGATAGTGAGTCGGAAAAGAGCTTAACTAGGACTCATGATCTTTCAAATCCAATTTTAACGAGTGTGAAAGGTACAAATCACTCGGTGATATTTTCATTTTTTGGATGAGTCGAAAAAGAGCTTAACTAAGACTCGTTATTGGGAGTCCATGGGTAATAAGGTCGTGTGTGCATGAATGAGAAATGAGGCTCATTTTAAAGTCACGTATTGAATTATAATGGACTCTCGGTCCTAAGGAAAAAACTCGGCATGGGCACCAAATGACAAAGAGGTTCTAACTAGGGTACCCATGTTTGGTAAGTCTCTACAATTTATTAACGATGCTATTAATAACAGATGGAGGTTTATGCATCATAATAAATGGGTTCGTACCTAAGGCATAAAAAACGGTAGTCGAAGGATACTACAAAAAAAATGCAGAATGGAGTAGATACCTATCTTATATGCTAGGTTATGAATATACCTGCCCGAGGAGATGAATGACCAACCTTGACGTTGAAATCTGTAAGAAAATTGAGTCGAAACTACAAAAACCATCTTAAAACCATTCTTGAATTAGTCCATTAGACAAAGTAATAGCATAAAACTATATCAAGTGGGTAAAAAATGGCTTATAAATAGTAATAAAATCAAAATTTACTGTATCATTTTCATTTTTACCCAAATAGTGCAATTTGGACTAAAACACCTCCAGAATTCAAACGACGATCGACAGAGCAATAGGCAATGGAATCACACACCATTTGGACCAGGTAACTCTTCATCCTATCCTCTTCAATTTCAGTGGTTTACAATTTTGATTTAGGTTCTATTTTGTTAGTTTTTAAGGGCGCAAATTGGGTTTTTAGGTATACGCGGGTTTCTCTAAATAGGTCGCATATACGATTAGTTATACACCCTTGTTTGAACTATAGGTGGTGTATATCAGGCCCTACCCACGACTGTTTGTAAATAAACTGCGTATATGTGCGTAAATGGAAAAAAAGATGTTTCTAACTCAAAAATGATTTGTTTTTTTGCAGGATGGTGTTGGAATGGAGAGAGCGAGAGCATGAGGAGGTAGATGCAGCAGTGGATCGAGATCCAGTGGCTCAAGAGGCTTTAAAAAGATGTGGTTTATGCAAGCTTTGGGTTCTCAAAGGAATGAGGGCCCGAGTGAGGTTGTTGGAAACGCTGGTGGGCTATTGGGATCCCGATAGCGAGAGCTTTATCCTTGATGGACAACCATTAAGGATCAAAGTAGAGGACATCTACTTCTTGACTAGACTTTCACACTGAGGAGAGGTTGTGGACCTCAAGTCTTGCGGGGCAGTGAGTGGGATGAAGGTCGAAGAATACATCAAGGCCCACTATGTTGCAAGGACTCCCATGATGGGAAGTCAAATCCCTATCTGGACTATAGGTAACTTTATCCTAAAGATTATTGTGCTCATGATTACCAGGATCATAGGATTAGCCTCGTTGCATCAAGCATCGAGACCACTTATGTTTTATGCACTGGAGTGTGAGAGACCCACCATCTACGACTGGTGTACCTCACTGCTGACCAACATGAAAGGTCAGTTGACAGAGTGTAAGAAGGGGGGGAAATGAAACTTTGGGTTTGCATCTTCCTTTGTAGCTTCTTTTTCGAGCAAGTCCCGGGTCTGGTACCTAGAGTGGAGATCATTCCTAGAGGACCATGTGATCCGGCTATGGCGTGGTGGATTGAGGTCATGAAACGACAGGGGGGTTAGGGTGGTGACACCCTACAATGATGATTTTTTCTTCTAGTGGCAGAGACAAATCATAGCTTTGGATGAATATCCCTATGTAGGAATCAATTTCAAAGGAGATCCTAATATTTCGCTTCCACCAGGAGCCTCCTACGGCGCCATAGGTAAAAAGTTTTTATATATTTCATTTTTTTGTATTTTTTGTATTAAAGAGAAAACAAATATTTTTGGATGGTGTTATTAATTCGATACTTATGTGATTGCAGATGTGGGTCTGCAATGACAAGAGGGATTCCTATAACATAGGCAGAGGCATCGGGGAGATGAGGGAGTGGGAGGAGAAGCGGAGAGAGTCCTACAGAATGTGCAGGGTAACTTGTCTCGTCTGACACAGAGGATTCCTATGGTTCAGGTGGAGGACCTACCTGAAGCCATGTAGTGGTAGGTTGTCGGTGTACCTAGAGCATGGGTATGACTCTTATGGAGTCTCACAAACGCCGTGGTTTTCTATCATGATACACATCCGACGCCATTGGTGTAGATGTCATGGGACGTGTATATCAGTTGTATATGTATTTTGAGGATTTTAGCCCCAATTTTGTAATATAAACACCATATTTTTTGGAAATATATAAAGAGGAATCTTTGACTTTACTCATATCTTACAATGTGTACATTGATTTAATGTTCTTCTTTTATTTATTAATGTGGCAAATGGAAATATAAAACATAATTAGCATAGGCATCAGATACATGATTAGAACTTCTAGGAATGTGGAAGCATGTAATAAAATCAAATTGTCATTTGAAAAGACGTACCCATAGGAATCGACCGAATAAGGTCGGATCACGCACACGGTAATGACCATTCAACTGATATACAATTAACTAAGAATCCAGATGAACCTCTAGAGAGTGAATACCATGTGATATAGCATCGCACAAAAGTTCTATGATTGCGCTATATTCGGCCACATTGTTCATGGATGGCCCTAGGCATACACCACCTGAAGACACCAGTAGACTCTCGGTTGAGTAAATCATCCAACCAAAGGAAGCCAAGTTCTGTGTATGATGACTGGCTTCGTCTGCAAATCCTAGGTAGACCGAAGACTTCATTGACATCTATCAACCAAAAGGAAAAACTTGATAAGCAATCCTAAGACAAAAAGAAAAAAGATGTATATACACTAAATTTACATTAGTATAAAAAGGGTTTCGCTCAAACCCAGGGCTCAGGCATAATACCTTTTCAAGTAGAGCCCATTTCTGGGCTCAACCAATTTCTTCCCTTCATAATATTCCAATTCATAGGCTCCTTTTTCTAGAACACGTCACACGATATAAGGACCAAGCCACATGGGTTTAAACTTGCCTTCCCCTAGCGGTTCTTTGGCTTGGTCATACCAAAGGACCAAGTCACCCTCGGTATACAACCAGGGACAGATAGACTTGTCGTACTGAACCTTGACATGTTTTTTGTTTGCCTCGATAGTCGTAAAGGTGTCTTGATGCTACTCGTCAAGACTCTCTAGGTGCACTAGGCATCGCTCTAAATATGAAGTGTCAGGTAGGAGCTCAACTGCCAATTTGAGAGAAGGGATTTCAAATTCAATGGGAAGTATCGAATCCACACCGTGCACTAACTGAAAAGGGGAAAAACTGGTGGCAGTCTTAACTGAGGTTTGGTATGCCCAATGCGCGGGATACAACATGATGTGCCAATTGGAATTACTCTGACTGACGGTTTTTGGTAAGATGGTCTTGAGAGAATTGTTGACGGCCTCTACTTGCCCATTTGTTTGGGGTTAATAAGGAGTTGAGTGACCATGTTTAAACCCCATTTTGGATGCTAGTTCTACCATCATTTCATTCTGAAAGTGACTTCCATGATCAGTGAGAATCTCACTTGGGATACCAAATTGGGAGATAATTTGGTTGAACATGAAGAAAGATGCAGTCTTCCCATCGAATTTTATAGTAGGCATGGCTTCGGACCACTTGGTAATGCAGGCACCATCTGCTATGTCGAAGTAGATCTTCGATTCCGCCATTTTCTGTACTGGAATCTTTCTTGCATATGGTCTTCATCATTCTTTGACAGAGCTATTGCCGAATTTGATAAATTAAGCACCTTTTGACATATCCGTTCTATTTGACAGAACGATTGCCGAATTTGGCGAATTAGGCACCTTTTGTTTTATTACACCCAACAGAAATGATTTTGTGCATAATGTAAAGCACCTTGTGACCATCCAACGTGACCATAACCCCCCAACGGAAATCAACTTAACAGCGTTTTTATACTTACCATGATATTTCCGTTCCCACTCACCGATGGACGCGTGGCCTCAACAGAAATCCCCAAAATGCATTGAAAATTGACCCATTCACCTTCCGCTGATACCTGGGCCGTCCATTCTTTGTTACTGGACTCCGTTCAGGTCTTAATCGCTCATCTCCTGGATAGTTGACACCTTCAATCCCTGATCTCCTCGAGTTATGTTCTGCTCTCCACCATGAACCCCGATACGTACAGCATGAGAATATCAATTCATTTTTGTATCGTTTTCAATTCCAGGGTTCTTTAAACAATATTGCCAGATCGTTTATGTATTCCAACGATTTATACACAGATGAAGAGGATTCTCACATACAAGAATGTGGCACAATATATGGAAACGTTTATAAATGAATTCTCCCTTTGACCAAAACTCCGTTCAAATCTATACCATTTATTTCTGTTCTGAACATTCCCCTTTGCTCTCCTCATCGATCGATTCAAACATAGGCTCTATGGAATTGATACTCCTCTAATAATTCAGATGTATCACCTCTTCCCCGATCTACAGTAGATGGATATACACATTTGAACAGAATGTTAACATGTACAGATTGTATTTAAACTCCAGGGTCTTCCTCCACTGCAACGTTTT
>ML777919.1:507049-568309 GCA_009831015.1 Picea engelmannii
AAAGAAATTACATTTATGTGAGACTCTAGGTCTTCTCTGATTTTCTTGACCTTGATCAAGTCATGAATGAACTCATTTTCCCTGAGCCTATGCTCCTGCATCACTTGGTAAAATAGTCGACAACCACAATGATGTGTTGATTCCCCCTAGCTGAAGTTGGGTTGCAATCGACGAAATCTACCCCCCACTTGGTGAAGGTACCGATGGTAATGACTGGGTGAAGAGGGGTTGGGTGCAAGTGAATTTTTCGAGTGAACACCTGGTAGGGGTGACACTTCTTAATCGCTTCAATGTAATCCTTAAAGATGGTGGGCCAAAAGTAATCGGCTCGCGGGAGTTTTTGGGATGTCACAAGCCCGAATAGGTGATCCCCACAAGCCCCTTTGTGGTAGTCATTTAGGACTAACTCGACTTCCTCATGAGTTAAGAAATGACGTAAGATACTATCTATTCCTTGGCGATAAAAGTGCCACTGGCGATGGTATACTTGTTTCCTTGGTATCTAACTCGTCGTCGATCATCTCATGAGAGATGTTGAGTGAACTTCAAGGTTTGAAGATATAAAACAATGTCTCCATACCAGGAAAATGTGTTCGTCTACAAATGAATTGACATGGATAACATCCTCGTCTAATCATGGGAAATCATATATTAACTCTGCAAAAACTAGTGACTTCTTGGACTTGGCTAAATAAAAGTCGAGATCAAATTCTTGTAAGATGACAATCCATTTATTATATTTCCCGCCTATGATACGTCTAGTGAGGACATATTGAAATGATTTAACATCGACAACTATAGTATTTTTGCAAAGCAATATATAGTGTCGTAAATGTTGGACTACATGAACGACAACCAAAGCTATATTTTCGACGTGAGAGTAATTAAGCTTAGGATCAACTAAATTTTGACTGAGATAGTAGATGACGTGCTCATGGAGATCATCATCCTCCTGAACTAGAACCATACCAATCGTCTCTTTGGATGCGGAAATATATAACAAGTAATGTCTACTGTAATTAGGATATTTCAACAGAGGAGTCAATACCAAGGATTTCTTTAAGGCATCGAAAGATTCCTGGGCTCACTCATCCTAGATAAACGGGGTGTCTTTCTTTAGTAGGAGCATGAAACCCTTAGTGATATTGGCATAATTCACTATAAACCGACACAAAAAGTTATATTTCCCCTGTAAACCTTGAAGTTTTCTAATCGTGCGCGGGGGAGGGAATTGAAGTATTGCCTCAACCTTAAGAGGATCTACCATAATCCCAGTCTTGGAAACTAAAAACCCTAAGAGATGGCTAGACCTAACGCAAAAGATGCATTTGTGAGGGTTTAACCAGATTCTATAGTAATGGCATCTTTCAAAAACCAACCGAAGGTGTGTGACATGATCCACTCTCTTGTGAGAGTGAGCAGCAAGATCATCGGCATAATCTTCGACTATATGATTGAGATCGTGAAAAGAGAAAGTCATGGTGCATTGGAAGGTTGCTCCGACATTTTTTAGGCTGAAAGGAATTTTTCGGTATGCAAAAGTACCCCAAGGACATATAAATGTCGTCTTGTGTTGGTACTTAGGTTTGATTTGGATTTGGTTATATCCTGAGAATCTTTCCATAAAGGAAAATATTTTTCTTCCCGCACACTCATCGAGAATCTGATCAATGAAAGGTGCGGGGAAGTTATCTTTAGGACAATATTTGTTCAGGTTGCAAAAGTCCATACACACACGGATGGTTCCTTTCTTTTTATTCATAGGAATGGGGTTGGATACCCATTCCGTCAAGGGAACTGGGTAGATGAGGCGGACATTAAGTAGCTTCTCCACCTCTGCCTTAATAGCGGGGGCCTTCCTAGGATTAACAGCTCTAAGATGTTGTCGAACAGGTTTAGCATTTGGATAAGTTCTAATTTCATGTTCGACAATACGAGGGTTGATCCCTGGCATCTCTTGATATGAACAAGTGAATACATCTCAAAATTCTTTGAAGAGGTTGGTGTAGATCAGAATCTCTTATGGCGAACAATCTGCACCTATATTTACATTCTCAATTTTGACAGGGGTACAAGAGATGTCAATCGAGACGATAGGATAAATAATTTCCATATTTCCTTTGTCATAAATATCATGCGTATCAAGTGGAACTATGGTGTGACCGACTATCTCAGTCAAGGTAGATCGAAAATCATCTTTCTCAATTCTTTCAAGATTTGGGAGAAAATAAGATCGATGATGCATATCGTCCCAAGGTCTCTTGGAAACATTCATGGCTTCAAGGATGGCTTCGTCCGAAGGCAAAGTCTCATCTAAGAAATCATGTGAATAAGATAACGAAGTGGCCCATATGGGCCTAAGAATGGGATCATCCTCATTTGTCTGCGAGGTAACGAGATCAGGATCGGTGGAAGAGTCAAGGATAGCTTGATACGTGATCTTTGCTGCCGATAGTGGCATAGCCATGCCAGCATGTGACTGACCTTCAATCGACGAAGTCAGAGAAGGTAGGGTCCAAGGATCAATAAAAAAGGAAGTGCGGAAAGGAATGGACCTCTCTGCTGAAGTAGGCCTACTAGACATGGCATAAATGTGGTGAATCAGTGTTGGGAAGTCGAAAGTACCCACGAGGGAAGAATACATTTCGACACCGATATTCTCAGTTGTCGGCTAAGAATTGTTGATCACAAGGATCGACGGTCCAACATATGCATTAGGACTAGAGTATGCAAAGGATAATTGGTCAATCATCACGATCTCCCCCTGATGAGGAAAACAAAGCACACATAAAACATATGATACGACAATGACAACGACAATAGCATAGGTCCAATTGCGACCTAGTAACAAGTTATAATCGAGAGGTGCATCCACTACCTCTACTTCCACCTCTACCATCTTCCCACCTAACTGGACCAGAAAGGCGGGGAGAATACCATGAAGGTAGAAGGAATGACCATCAAATGTAGTCAACATGTTCAACGACTTGGAAAGGGTCGGAGAACTGATAGATTTCCAACAGACTAGGGACATCATGCAAGTGGCAACACCTTCATCAATGACCACTCATTTGATAGTATACTTGGAATACTCCACATGGATTTGAAAAGCCACATGGTAGGGTAATTGAGGCTTCAAACTTGATTACTTTTGAGCCACTAGGTTCTAGAGCTCCTAAGGTAGAGAGTAAGGCATTCATCTATGATGGACACGTCTAGAGTACCTCCAAAGTCGACATCGCATGAGGGGTTTGGCCCAAATCTTCAACAATAGAGTAGTTATGGGTGGCTCTAGCATTAGGTTTTTGGGTAGAGCGCTTGAGTACTCCTTTCAGAATATGAGATGGTGGCTCTAGTTTCTTGATCTGTAAGTTCATCTCCAGGGGTGGAGGATAAGCTTCTAGGCTGGTACTAGCTTTTGAAGAGCTATAATATCGAGAGCGGGTGGAAATATCAATTTTTGCGTCGACCATATTGATGCAAACACAATCACCATCTTGTGATGGTGGATTTTGACTTCCACCAGGTGCATTTCCGGCACTCGAAGAACTCGAAGCTAAGTGTTGGTTGTGTGGGAATGGATTTGTCAGCACCGCAGGTGGTAGATTTAAAATCCTTGTAGCCTCTACAAGTTTGGCACACAAGTGGGTAAGGTGGTCATCGGTACAAAGTTTACAAGGAAACTTCACCATACGCTTTTCTTTCCTTCCCTCTCCAACATTATCATTTTGTTTCCCATTATTATATTTGTCCTTGGGTTTATTATTATTATTCTTCCCACCCTTATGATTATTTTGACCTTTCCTTTTATTCCCATCTGGTTGTTGGTCACCATTTGGGTACTTCGAAAATTGCACGGAATGTACATCCGCCGATTGGGTGGGTTTGGAGGATCCATACGAGGCTGGCCCTCCAGCAGGCTTCGTTGTCAATTCTATGGATTTTACATTGGCGGACCCCACAATTCCATCGGCATGAGGTGTGATAGTTTGTCTAGGACTGTGATTTGTCCATGGTGCATCTAGAAGAAGGTGGTATAACATCCCAAATTGAGCATATATCAAATAAAATTTGTGGGCTCTAAGGATAGGTTCTTCCTCACTAAAGACCCCGGAATTAGCAATGTCCTTTGAAATAGGAGCATGTAAAGACTTTAGGAACCATTCTAGAATAAAGGTCGGGGGTATAGGATTCTTAACCAACCGCCTTAGTCTACTGCATTCTTGGATATGGTCCTAGATGTGATTGTCAGTACCCTGGCGTAAAGTTGAAAAAAGTTCAAGGCCAGGATCATAATGAATGGGCAATTGAAAGTGATTGAGAAAGGCTAGCACCAATTGATGTAATGACCCATATGTCCCCCTAGGTATCTCAATGTACCATTGCGATGCCACTCTAATGGGAGTGTGCTGAAACAGTTGTAACCTAATAGAATCATGGTTCAAATAATTTGACGAGAACCAAAGGTGAAAAGTAGTGACGTGATCACCAGGGTCTTCTCCATTCTTACCCTCAAAATTTGGAATGTCTGATGGAAGTTTGGTAAGGACAGGGGGACATGTGGGGTCATGACTCATCGGGTCATTCATTATTTTAGAAAAATCTGGCAGATTAAGTGTGGCCATAAAGGGAATACGGGGTTGCGACACCTGACCCCATCCTCCCATGAAAGATTGTGTGTTAGGAACTGCGTTTCATCCAGGATTCTGGTGAGGACCAAAACCTTGTCCATAATTATAATATCCTCCTACGGGATGATTCGTAAAAGATGGATTGGGAATCATTCTAGTAGAAATGTTCTAATAAGGGTTATGAAAATTGCCCCCAGTTGGATAGATCCAAGTTGGGGTTGTTTAAACTGCCCCCAACTAGATCAGATCTAGGATGGGGAGTGCCCAAAGTGTAATACTGACCTCCTCCAGGTGGGAACCTGGAGGATTGAAGTGGATTCGTCATGCCAAAAGTATTGGTCGGAATTGACACTGAGGGGATAGGGATATAAGGTGGAACTTGTCCACCAGCTCGGTTGTTCCATCCAACCATAGAAGGATCAGACCCAGGGTTAAGAATAGGGACATTCCCTACATTAGGATTCACTTAGGGAATATGAGAACCACCAAATGGGGAAGGAGTATAAGGAGATGTAGTGGCCCCAAGTCTAAGGCTAGCATTATGGCCAACATCTAGGATGGCAGTTGAAAACCATGAGGTGAAGTTAAGTATACCATAAGAAAACAGACTAGAAGCCATGGGGATGGTCTGAACAATGTAACTTAGTGAGTGGCCAAAACCCCCAAAAGGATTCGAGGCAAGATATGAAGCATTAACTACAGGCCTAGCCATAGTACTAGTGTAAGCCTTCGACAGTGCAACTATAGCGGCTGCAGGTGTTGAAGGAGTGACATTAATTATAGTGGGATTGGGAGTCAAAGAACTCCTAGTTTTCTAAAGACTAGACTCGGTACTCATACTTGCAGGATCACAAGTCTGAAAAGTGGATGTGTCTGTACCACTATTGATAACTCTATGCCTTTTAGAAGGAAAGGACTCGAAAACTAGTGGTAACTGTAACAACTAACAGGACCTGCGAGGAAGTTGGTCAGACTCCACGATGACTTATGACTCTTCCACAAATAAAAATATATCCTATGGCCAACTAGTAGTCAAAGATCATACCAAAAATTCAAACAGTCAATATGCATGCAAATGGGCTAAAGTGGTTGAGTGGCCTCCCTCACTAAAGAAGGTTTGTCTTGTCCAAGAGGGACTTGATACTCCCTGCTAAAGTTTGGAGGTAACATAATCAGTTATAAGGGCCCTCATGGGCTTAACAACCAGTCAATCAGATCCCCCCGGAGAGGTAATCCTTCATAAAGGTTGTGTGTTGTTTGATCCTTATCTGACTCAGGGTACAAGCAGAATAAGCCCTGCAAGTAACCTATGAGATACCTAAGTCAAGCAACTAATAATCCATTGTATAATTGATGCACAGGCGAGTAGTCGTAAGTATGGATCACCATATGGGCACGATAGCAAAGCCCAAAACCTTGAAAGCACCACCTCTCATAGAGGTATGGGCACTAGAAAGATCCCCAAATACGAATAAATCCACAGAAATATCTCTGACGCTAGGTGAGTATCCAGGGGTTATCCCTTCAACTAACTTCGTGAGACCTCGTGATTAACTCCGATGTGATCGGAGCCACCTGATCTTACTGATTATACAATGGACTTCTCAACTCCCTGTCTTAGACACATATGTTGATTTAATTTCCTTGGAGAAGTTTACTCAGAAAATCCTATTCCAAGGCACTACATTCTAAGCTAGTTTGTGCACCCTAAAAATAAAATCGCGACTAATCAATTTTAGTTTAAAGCATAAATTTTATTGGTTGTGGTTACTCAAAAAGGTATGGAAGTGAAACTCATGGTGTTATGACTCTGCCAGAAAATAAATATGGATATAATGCAAAGTATATCTTTTACTTTTCGATGAATGATATACTAATAAAAGCAACGTAGTCTTCAATTTCAAATTAGAAGTAAAATACAATCTTTTGCTAAATGTGCTAAGCTAATGATAAAAATTCAAAGACAAAAATACCAACCAATGCAAAATGCCTATTTTTTAAATTTTCAATATTCTAAAAAGAAAATGCATGGACTGATAAGCAACTTGAAAGATGAATTCTACTATGTATAAAAGCAGTAACTCAAGCAGAATACCAGCAGCCAAGAAAACAACCTAGAAGCCAAGGACAAATTAAAAATATAAAACAAAGAGAAAGACTACGCCCAAAAATTCAACTCCAAACAGGCTTCCTATCATCCCAAATAAACTCAACAGACACTATAGAGACCTAAGAAGGCTCAACAATCTTTAAATCCTACCAAGCAGTCACTCAACCAAGAAAATAAGCAAGGGGAAGTGGTATACACGACTATTCAGGAGAACTGAACGTATATACGCTTCTTGCAGTGAGAAAACAAGTGTGTATATGCGAATTTCAAGGAAAAAAAGGTGTATATGCTTTAAAACAAGGCTAGGTAAGTGTAAAAAGGATGAAAACTCAGACTCGGAGTGAACAGGATCTATCAAGTAGTGATACGACAAGAAACACAAAGGAAAAAGAACAATGTAAGAAGAAAAAGTACTTCAACCCTTAGAAGGAAGATTTATCCCCAGTGGAGTCGCCATTTCTGTTACAAGGAAAAAAATCTCTATGGCCAAGGGTAAACCATAACAGACAAGTATGACTGCAGAAATAAACTCAATTCCAACATATGCTATATAGACTAATGTGAAATACAAGAAAGAGGCCTACCTCAATCCAACGTTTCATGATATTCCACCATTGAGCACTTTGACCCAAAACTTTATACTTGCGAGAAGTTCTCAACAAGCAAGCAAAGAAAGTATATAGTGATGATATAAAATAGATTATCACATCAGATAGAATAATCCATTAATAAACATTACAAACACGCGCATGGATAATAATCATATATTTGCAAGATACCAACAGGATGGGAAAGGAGTATTTCTATTAATAATTGATCAACATAAGTGTCAACATTACAGACTTCCGCGTCGGCACAGTTCAAAACCAATAAACCATGTTCCTTCCAACTAGGTCCCCACCACTTCAATCCTCCACCAAAAGCAAGCTCATAAGAAAGAGGCAAAGAGGTCCTCTCAATAATACGGGAATATCTTGGGGGTTGAACACTGTGTTCAGACTTGAGGGACAAAGGGATGTAGACTCAATATGAAGTAATTTCTCCAGAGTAACTTTTCTCTCAAAGTTGAATGCTTTCTCCTCTTTTTCCATAGTTCGAAATTATGCTCTTATAGCCTCCAGAATGCAACTGAAGGGCCAAGTCAGAATGTTTCCAGTACATGGAAGGCCAAGGATCAAAGATTGTTTGTCGTGACATGAAAACCCGACCTCATTTTGTATTTTTTGGCACAAATCCCGATATACACGAGGTGTAATGGAGTAGAAATTGTATACACATCTTGCATAGTAGTTAGGGAGCGTATATGTGGATATATATATATATATATATATATATATATATATTTAGCTCTATGCAAAAAGGCCCTCTATGCAAGATAGCAATGGTGAGGCAAATATTTCTATAATAGCTACTAAGGGAAACATTTTCACTAGGTGGAGGAAAAGAATGTTCCATTACTTGATCTAGAGTGAGAATCGATTGTAACAGAGGGGGGCCTGTTTCATTTTTTAACGAGATTGACAGATACAATGAACTATTCTCGTTGAGACTAGGTACTACCAACATAAGAGAGGAATCAAAGGATTGTCATGTCTGAGTCGAAATCATGTTTAAGGTTGGAACCTGCATGGTGGGAGGAGAAGGAAAAGGAAAAACCCGCATGAGCGATTAATCCTTGAGAAGACCTACACCTACACTCTCAAAATTATTATGTCCTAGAAAAGGGACATTATTTGTTGTGACATTATTGAGATTTGGAGTTGTATACTCAAGTTTTTCAAAAATGATAATCTTTCCTTGATGGGGAAATCGTAAGATACAAAACATCAAAGATGAGACGACATTCATTGCATAGAACCAACTAGGACCAAGTAACAAATTATAATCTAGGGGTGCATTGACTACTTTGATATCAATCGGAACAATCTTAACCTTAAAAGTCATAGTGAAAGATTTTAAGAGTCTGTGACGTTGGAAACCATGTCCATTAAATGCTTTCAGGGTGGTTGGGGACATAATAAGGGAAGGAGAACCAAAGGCTCCCCAACAAGGAAAATACATGACAAAAGTGGAGGCTCCCTCATCCAAAATAGTACGATGGATGGTGTGTTCACTAAAAAAACTTGAATTTAGAATGCTAAGTGATGGGAGACTCTCTCCTTAAAATAATCCAAATGAAACTTAATCAAGTTCGACTCCTCAAGATCTAGTGCTCCAATGGCTAACAACAGGGTTCTACGTTGATTTGGACAATGTTGTAGAACTTAAAGGTTTGACATAGCGCAAGGCACTTGCACCAAATCTTCAACGATGTTGTATTTTTGGGCAGCGCGGACATTTGGATTAAATACCTCTTTTTGAATTACACTATTGGGCGGGTGCAACACTGTGTTAGAAATTGGCTTCTCAATCTGAAGAGGATTGGAAGATAAAGGAGGAGTAGAGTTATAAGGTTGATCGATAGCCTTCCCATTAGGATTATCACTTGGAGGAGTGTCATAGGTATTTGCATGAGTTGTGACATTAACCATCTTAAACATGTAAACCTCAAAGGCACTTGTGGAAGCATCCCTGTGGTGGGAATGACCTGGATCACCTCCTTGTGAAGGGACATGGTTTTTTGCAATCGAGCATTGTTTTTGAACTAATTGGGAGGCACCCTTCAGATATTTAGCAACAACCTCATGATGAGGGCAGTCTTTCATGTAGTATTCTTCCTCACAAATCATACAAAGAAATTTAGGTTTCCTTGTTGGTTGAGTATCAACAGACTTAGGATTATCCTGCTTGTTATAATATTAATTGGATTTTCCCTCTTTCTTCTTACCTCCTAGTTGTTGAGATGAAGAGGATTGGACCACATTCACCTCGGAGGTTTAAGTAGGAGCAGAAGTAGTTGTGGTGTTTGGAATGGAATCAGATTCCAGAGCGGGTCTTGATGGATCGTTCGATGGACGAGAAACATTAGGGATCATATCGTAAAGTGTGTCAGACTAGGAGTAAAAAAAATCCAAATATTGTGCACAACTGATAGCCTTCTCCTCAGTAACTACATTTCCCATGGCAACATCATGGGCAATGGGAGGCAAGAGCGACTTTGTAAACCAATCCACGAGGATTTGGTATGGAATTGGAGATTTAATCAACTGTCTCCCTCGTCTCCACTCATGAATATGATCAAATATGTGGGTGGAAGAGGACTGCCAGAGAGAGGTTATCAGTCTTGTATAGTATAGGCAACTAAAATTGTGTCAGGAAAGCCATGGAAAGAGAGTTAAAGTCGACAAAAGAGTTACGCGACAATTCAATGTACCATTTTTTTGTGGCCCCTATAAGTATTCTTTGAAAAAGTCTAAGACGAATGGAATCGTCCATCAAAGAGTTGGAAGAAAACCATAAATGGAATTTCATAACATGATTGTTAGGGTCTTCCCCAGGTTTTCTGTTAAGTTTCAGAATGTCGGATGGTAATTTGGCAGGGATGGTGGGACAAAATGAGGCATGAAGGATGGGATTATTTGTTAAATGCAACAGATCTGACAAATCTAACATAGCCAAGAATGGTAGTTTTCAGTTAGGTTGTTGATACCCGTGATAACTATATTGCATAGGAACACTAGTAGAATTGTACCCAAGTTGTGGCGAGGTGACAAAACTAGATCGTCCTCCCATATAAGGTGGTTGTTTGGGTTGTCCATATATGTAAGGTGGTTGTCCTGTTTGTGCACCCATGTAATGTGATTGAACATGAGGACCTCCTACGTATTGTGGTTGACCTATTGGTCCCCCAATGTATGGTGGTGGAAGGGACTGTTACGTTTGAATCATGGAGTTTACAGATTGATAGAGCATAGTTCCTTGTGGAGGAATGCCCGTCGGGTTGGGTTGATCTCACAAAGGGTTCGAAACTCCTAGATATGTATTCCCATGATACAAACCAATGGTAGTAGGGATAGAATAACTTTCAAGAGTGGTTTCCCCCCATGTCGATTTATGTTGCAACCATGTAGGTTGTCCCCCAGTAAACATTTCTCCTGCAGCTCAAGGTTGTCCCCCAGTTGAAGGTTGGCCTCCCATTGAAGATTGACCTCCAATTTAGGGAGTACTAATTTGTGATGTGTGATATGGAGTTTGAGTATCTTGTGTAACCGTGGTTGTGTGAATGACCTAACTGCTAGCCTTTTCACTGATGGGATGACCAAGTAAAGCACTTGGCATGTGCATGTGTGGAAAAAATGAAGCAGGAATATTAATTGAATCAAGTGCAAGAGGAGATGAATGTGCAAGTGGTTGAGTCAGGGACACCTAGGTCACTGATGTTTCCGGTAAAGAATAAGCACCAACAATATCAACTACGGGAGTTGTGGAAAGAAATGAATTCCCAAGTCCTTCAAAAATTGGTAAGTTCATGCCGAAGGATGATGTAATGGTTGAACCAGGTGATAAGATATAAGAAGAATAAGAATCAACGTATCTTGTGGATGGTGGATCAAAGAGTGGTTGGCCAAGTGGATCAGTAAACAAAGGATTCACAAAATATGCCAAGATTTCTACGAAGGTTGGGACCGGTTCATCAATGTGATGGCCACTTCCAAGAGTGATGCTCCCAGTTTCAGAAGTGTGATCTGCGATCAGTGCTTCATGAGAAATATTATGTTGTGGTTCCTAAGTGTCAGGTTCCATACCTTATATACTACGAAAATGCTTATCCTAAGGTATTCTATGCAAAACAAAGAAACACACTCCTATGAAAACTAAAATCAATCAACCAAGAAACAACAGATTTTAAGGATATTCTGAAGACAGGATATCAAACTGCCAGTGAAGAAGTGAGACACTATTAGCCCAACCTCCACATAACATCCCTTCTCAGTGCAATCAACCCTTGCTTTCACGGGATCACCCTTCAAGGGTACTGAGAGTTTGATACGACGTCTACCTCAGGTACTGTGGGAATCCCCCCACAATCACCTCTGTAGATACCTAGGAAAGGCCACTAATGTTACCAACTCATAGTCATCCTCTGGGGGGGTACAGTGGACATTTGGGACCAAACGTACAGGAAGGATATCAAAGTGCGAAGCGCTTCAAGAGAACTAAAGAAAAGTGGACCGGTAGGACTCCAGAGGACCCCGAACAGATTCAGAGTTCACGAAGCACCAAGAGAAAATGAAACCATTAGTTTCTCAATAATAGCCCCCAATATACGATCTTTCCACTACGATTGGTTAATATTTGGAGGGGCAATCTCCGCTACTCTCCCTCACATGACGTCGTGTTTATCCCCTATGTGAGAGGAGGTTCTTAGCTATGCTTATACGAAAGTTGGATTTAAACGCTCTTTAATTTTATACAGTCTCTTTAGTAGTCTTGGACAATTTACTCACTTCACCTAGTCCAAACACTCTAATCCTAAGCTATTGTTGGTGCGCTAAAAACAAAATATTCGAATTGATTTTATTAGTGCGTGGTTGATTTTAATGGATTTTAACTCAAAGGGTTCACGGAGATGAAACTAATGATGTGTAAGAGACTCGACTCCAAAATAATGCAAAAGAATGATATGTAGTTCTTTATTTCAATGAATTCTATGTACGAGAAGGAAAAGATTTCTACTATTCTTAATCACAAGAAAACACTCAAAACAATGCAACTTTCAATTCTGAGATCAGGCAATGCCAAAATATCAAGAAAACATTTCCGAAAACTGAAATGCTTATTAAAAACTAGCTCTTTTTCCAATCATAAACCAAAGAAAACTTCCTAATTAATGCAAACTTTCTTCATTTGATTAACTATGCAAGGAAATATGCAAACTTTTTTTCTTATATACTTTGAAATGAAAGAGATCTAAGTTGGAGACAAAGAACTACGAAGAAAAAATAGTCAAACAAAGTGCACTCAAAGTGGTGAGGCTTGAAAGAAAACATGTAGAAACATGTTCTAACAAGAACTCAATCAAGAATTCAACAACTGAAAAAAATTCGAGTACAAGAAAATGCATAGAAGAATCCAAGAAAAGACAGGGAGAAAGAGAAAATACTCAAACTGTCCTGACAAAACAAGCACCTAGAAAGGGAAATTTCACAATTATGAAAAATTTTCAATCTCCAATCAAGACAATAGGAAGTGATAAGTACCAAATCTCAATCTAAACAACTTCACAAACCAACATACAGAGTATGGGTAAATACTTCTACAAAACAGACTACAAAAATCTGAGTAGAAGAAGGCAGAAAACCTCTAAGAAAGAGACTAGTGCTCCCTAACTCAAGGGCACAAAGTGCTATATCACTCTTTAAATCACTATATGGGGGAATTTATGAGATATCAACTCTGATATGCACTCCAGGGGATCTCTACCCTTCCCATAAATTCAAAACAGAGCCAAAACATTAAAAAAAAACTCACCCATAATTCACAGAAATTGGTGAAATTGCTAGTGAAGATGGGAGAAAGGTAATATATCATGAAAAAATAGTAAAACTGATATAAAAGGTGGGAAAAGGGTAGGGACAATCCAAGGAAATACAAATCAATTTCGATCCCCAGTGGAGTCGCCAATTTCTTTTGTAGGAAAATTTCCCTACGGACAGGTGAATATCCTCTTGGATTCTAGACCCCTCTACCAAGACAGAAAACATGCTAACATTGGAAACTAGCATTCCTTTGAATATAAATAACTAATCAGAAAGAGAAGGATAAGAAAGAAAGTGTGATGCACCTTATTCTGATGTTTTTCCTTGCTTCTCCAACTTGATCTTAATCTCTGAACTCCTTAGCATTGTTTAACACATGCAATGCAATGGACAATGAAACCAATAACTCCTACTCTACTCTATAATATTAGTCTAATCAAATCCATCTATAAGACAAACATATGTAAAGAGACATAGGTTAGAAGGAAATAGGCCAAGCATTATATTAATGAGAACTCTTAAATAAATACTTACAGACTGTAGATGCATTTGCAACAACTTCCCCAAGTCCTCCTTGTCCAGCCCTTGCATAAAGCTCCTAAAATCATAGGTTTGATATTCTAAAGCTTTCTTGCAAGACCATAGGTTTGATACCTCAAAAATCCACTTCTTCCTTATGAGATCATAAGTTTGGTATCTCTAAAATCCTCCATTTTGTTTCCTTTCTCCATGAAAATCCCTCATTATATAGGATTTGGAGGCTTAACCACCATGGAGAGGATCACTCATCAAATCCACTAAAAAGGGATATGAAATATATTTAGGGGGGAAATATTTATTAAGGGTTTTGGGAAGGAAATATCTCTCAAGGATTTTAAGGAGGAAATATTTCAACCATCCATGAGATCCTCCACCTTCCCTAAAAAATAGGAAACCAAATGTGAGGTGGATTGTCACATTTAATTAATTTATTTTTCATGAATATTAATAATAATTCATGTGCATTTGGTGTTTTGGCCTTCATGTAATATATCCCTCCTTCACATTGAATAAGGATTTTGACATAGGTTATTCCATGGTGTTAATGTGTATGAGACACTTATATGACACTTATGACACTTAGGGTGAGGTACCTAAGTGTGCAAATTTCATGTGTAACAATATGTAGTAGCAACAGTGGTAGCTTGTCAAGCAGTCTAGTTACAAAGAGTAATTAATGAACTTCAACAAGGATAGGAAGAACCAATTCCATTTTATGGTGAAAAAAATTGAGCCGTAGCCTGCCAAAGAATCATGTTTTTCACCAAAAAATAAATCATACTGATACTAGATACCACTTCACTAGAGAGCTTGTAAACAATGGTGAAATTTATTTGGAATTTTGTAAATTGAAATACCAATTGGTTGATATATTCACAAATCTAATGACAAATGATGTTTTTAAATTTCATAGATAGAATATAGGTAGATAGAATTAGTGGTAGTAATTAAGAGGGGGTGTGTAGAAACTTAATTACACCGATCACATGTAATGTGGTAATGTGGTAGGCAATAAGTCCTTCTGGATAACTGATTATGTAAACTATTCTAGAGAACTCCATTCCAGAGAATTCAACATTTCTCAGAAACTCTCTAGACATTCCCGAAAGAGTATCCAGGCTCTTCCTCTATGTAATTAAATACTTTCTTTGTTCAATGGCGAGGAAAGCAAGTTTATGAAGAGAAGTATCTCAAGTATTATGTGTTCATGTGCATTTTTTAGTCAATATACAGTTGTATCTATTTAATTTATTTGTTCTCTTGCTTTCAATATAATATACTAATAACAATATTATTACTAAGGGGTGACATGTGCATATGTTATTTCCTTTGATCTCACTAGAAAACAAACTATTGATTTCTAATGGACATTGACATTGTAAAAATTCTCACTCAAGAATCTAGTTGCAAATAAGAAACTAAATTGCTAATCACAATAATCTAGTTACTAAGAAGAAATAACACTTGCAAGCATGAGACCAAAAAGAAAGAAGAAAGAATGAACTATTGAATTCATTGCATTAAAATGAGAGAATGATATATGTATATAGAACTCCCCATGAGGGAATAAGTTTGCACTAGGGTTAGGGATTCCTTGTGCATGTAGATGTGACTCCAAACTTATCTAGTAGCAAGTGGAGTTAACTAGCCAAAAATGGAGTTGGCTAGTCATAAATAAATTGACTATTATTGGAATTAGAACTTCCAAAAATAATACTAGTGGTAAGTGGAGTTAGTTGGATAATAATAGAGTTAAACACACATAATTAAAAACTCATGCATGCTAAAATAAAATCTATAACTGAAGTGACTAAAAATAGAACTAACATTGATTGATACTCTAGTGGAAGTGTGCAATTGTATAGGAGGGAAATACTCCCATGGAAAGAGGAATATTCAAGGTGAAGTGTTCTTTGATCCTTGGAACTGCCATGTCATTGCAACCTACTAAACATAGACCTACTATAAATATCTACATGCTAAAAATAGACATGTTATAAGCATACATACTATATATAGTCACACTATAAATATACATGCTAAAAATAGAAATCCCCCTGAATAGTAGGAAAATATGGAAAATGTGCATGTACACTAATAGACATCACTTCTAATAAAGAGGAAAAAGTGATAGCTCTATTTCAAGACAATTTATTATTGTCTATGTTGGACATTCATAGGGTTACAGTATTGTAGGACTCCACAATTCTTAGTAGGTATATGTATCTCAATCATCTTCCAATGAGATTACACCATCGTCTAGTTTAGTGGATTCAAAAAAATGCATAGGGTTATGAAACAATTAAGTATTTCAATGTCTTGGACAAAATACTTGGCAGAAAAAACAAGCCAACCACATTATTCATTTGGTTGTAGGTGTTAGATTGATAAATGGAGGAGCCTTCAATTTCTCCCCCCACCAATAGTATTAGTGACAATTTTATGAGACCTCATCCATACCACAAATGGCATGACATACACCCATGATAGGATATGGGATTGTTAAAATTTATCTTTGGAAATCATTTGCATCCTTAGAAAGCTTCTACCTTTATGTGGAGTATGTTGGTGGCCATGTGACTTTAATGTGGGTTAAGGCATCAATATTCTTGGAAACGAGACAATATGATGTCTCCTCCCAATGTCTCTATTATAATTATTAAGGGTTGATATTGAAATATAATAAACATCCAAACGGTAAAGGAAACTATTTCCAATGACATGGAGGATGGTTTAGCTTATTCTTCCCCTGGCACATGTTGTTATATTATTGAGAGGGGAGCGTGAATCAGTAATAGAGTCTTTTAACCACAGTATATAAGTGTTGTTAATTTTATGAAACAATATCATTCAATAAGTGAAGAATAAATAAACCATGAACAATGAGCAATCATACACATACATAGTACACTAGTATTTTTACGCGGAAAACCAATGTGGGAGAAAACCACAAAATGATTTTTCTTATATGTCTTTAATAATTACATTCATTGGAAGCACCAACTTCATTTTTTTTCTAGCTGCAACTGGAAGGAGGCTCCAACCCCATTTATTTTAAAGCTACAACCTGAAGGAAGCTCCAACTCCCCAATTCTCTAGATCCAACCAGAAGGAGGCTACAACCCGCTATGTTCTTCGGCTACAATCGAAAGGTGGTTGCAACCACCTATACTTTCCCCGTCCAAACACCTTGAAACATAAGTGTCAAATAACTAATGAAACCACTGTCACTGTGAAATACACTAGTATAAATACAATACCCCTATTTCCCCCAGCTTGTAAATATAACTATATCCTGCTAAAAGACTATGGAAAGACTGATTATGTGTGGATATTGGAATTTATGAACCTTTCGTTATATAAGGTAATGTATATATTTCTACTACTAAATAAAATGGAATATGTTACATAACTGTTGAAGGGGTTTCCAAGGTAGATCATGATGCATGAGAGAGATAGTGAGGGGAACCGATAATGGTTGATATGATCCCTACCAAACCAATACTCCGCTAGATTTAAAGTTTTTAGACCTAGAATAGTCCTTTGACCCAGAGAATTTAATTACCATTCAAACTGGTAGTTGGGAAGTCTTCCTCAAGAGTCAATGAGGAGATGCGAAGAGTACCTATCTGGAACCTTCCTGACGTAACCCACGTAATTGGGAATTGGACCCATGAAATATTGCTAAGGAAGGAAAGAAAAGGAAGGAAAAATTGTGGGCAGAGAGGGAGGATGTAGAGGAATGGGCTTGGTGACCAATTCTGAAGAGGGAAAGCATGTGCAATTCTCTGGTTCTAAAGAGAACTAAAAAAAGAATTTGTTTATGGGTATAGGAACTATTGGGAAGTGTTTTATAACCAATGTAATAAGCAGGGTTGTAGAGAAGATGAGTGAATAAGGAAGTATTCATTGCATACCCCCTTGCTTGATGGAGAGAAAACCGATCTACCAAGTTCCTGTGGGAGGAGGAGAGTATCCTCTGTCCCTGGCTATTGTTGAACAAAAGGAAGAATATCTCTCAAGGCAACATGATCTAGCTAGGGGGTGGCCAGTGGTAAATACTTCCAGGATTTTTGGTGTCTAGGGTTGGGTGGAAAAGGGCACCCCTTTCAGCAGTTGCAACACTTTCTGGGTTCTAGATAAGTATATTTTTCTAAATTTTTTGTACTTCTAAGTTCAGTCATAACTATAGTCTGTGTTTTAGAGAAATACAAGTTCAATATTTTTTATTAAAGTACCTTGAAAAATTTAGGTGTGAATGTGAAATGTAACAACTTAATGTTATTTTGGTGAACAATTTCACCTTGTGACTATCTGTGCAGAATTCTGGAAGTGAATGTTATGGTTGAATGAGTTGCACAACCTACTTCATGCATAGGAAAGGATGAATGAACATTTAATAAAAATAAAGTCTCTATAAAGAATCTGGGAAGTGAGATATTTTCTTATGCATATTAGTGTACTATTTTATCTTGTCATCAATCCTTATTACACAAATTTTAGAGTATATCAGATTTGGGTTTGCACTTTAGGGAAACAACTCAAATATTTAAAAATGAAAAAATCATTACAAATAAGTAGTGAGGAAAATAATTTTGGAATTATACATGACACTTCTTACTTGAATTCAAAGTACAAAAAACCTTTAGATTTCATTTGGGAAATAATAAAAATTATGCTAAACTTATGTTAAATCTCCTATAAATTTGGGAAGAGTCCTCATAACTGTGTTGGGTTGTAATTTTGGTAGAAATACCGAATTCACTCTGGAGGAAATTATTGTCTTAGGACCAATTTCCTTAAATCTTGGTAAGAAAAGTAAAGCTCAGTAAGAAGGAGAAAGTTTACTCCTTTACGTGTGAGGAAAGGAAATTATAAACCATATTTTAAATGGAGAAAAATTTCCTCCTAAATATGATTTTATTTATATTATTTTAAAAGTCAGGAATAAGGAAAACTAATTTCCATTTTTTCCCTTTATTTCAGGTTTAATTAAATAAAATTTATTTAAACCCTACTAAATATTGAGTTTGTGCGTGAATATTGTAGTGTGTGTGTGTGTGTGTAAACCCATGATTATTGACCTTGATCATCTCTTATCACACTTTGGAGCCTTGGAACTCCAGACTTCGAAGGTTTGAAGTGGAGAGTGAAATGGAGAATGACCTGAAGGCCATAGGAATTACATTCTAAACAAGATTAATCCACCCATGATCAACCTCTTAATAATTTCATAATTATTGGGACTTCGGTCATTGGGAGTTACATAAATGTGAAGTTATTGTTAGTATATATATATATATATATATATATATATAGAGAGAGAGAGAGAGAGAGAGAGAGAGAGAGAGAGAGAGAGAGAGAGAGAGAGAGAGAATTTATGAAACCTAGGCATGAATTTTGATGGGGTTTATTATAAAATTAATATATTATAATGAACACATGGATGAAACCAAGTCCTTTTTTATTTAAATTATTATTTAATGTGTCAATGTATGTGCGTGGGACCACTTCGGGACTTTGGGACTCTAGGAGGTCGGGACTTCGAGACTCCAGGGTGTTTGGGGTGATGAAACTCATGAGCTAAAATCATCAAAGGCCCAAACCCTAGTTTTCCCTTTACAAATGTTGCATCGATAATAAATATAATAAATTATATTATATTTTATTTAATGCGATCAATTAAATTAATTGATTATAATACACTTTTGTTGCAATATATTATATTATAATCCAAGATAATTTATTTTATTTAAATCACGATATAATACAAGTGGGACCCCTTCGAGACTCCAAAACTCCAGGACTCCAAGATATTTGAGAATGAAGGATGCATGAAAGAGTCGAAGGAGTTGACCCAGATATATCTTCCCTCATTCCAATGTTAAATATAATATTGGATATTATATAAACCTATGTTCATTTTTCAAGGGGTATCATATAATATAGTATGTTCTACTAAGGTTCATTAAAATAGCTACACGTGGATAATGTCAACTCTTTCCCCTTTTTAAATATTTAATAATTTGTAACGTGTATAAGTGGGGACCACTTCGGGGCTTTGGGACTCTGGGACTCTAGGAGGTTTGAGAATGAAGAATATGTTGGAGAACTGAAGGAGTTTACCGAGAGAGCTCTCTCTGTCATTCCAAAATTAAATATAATATTGGGAACTTAATAAACTTGGGTGCAATTTCTAAAGGGGTGTAATATAGTATATTATAATAAACAAAATTTTATTATAATATTTTCACATGAATGAGTCCAATCCTTTTCCCTTTCTAAAATTTATATTTAAATACATAACACATATAAGTGTGGAATCCCCTTCGGGACTCTAGGAGTTCGGGATTTTGGGATTCCATAATGTTTGGGGTGATAGAATAAACAAGCTAAAAGGGACGAAGGCCGAAACCTACCTTTCCTATTCCAATGTTTGCATAAATATTGATACAAACATTAGAGGTAATTAATTATATTATAATTTAATATAATTAATTATATTTGCATCACTTTATAATATAAGTGGGACCCTCTTTGGAACTTCGACATTCGTGAGATTTGAGTATGTTCATAAAAGCGTGAAGAGGAATTTCTCAGAAGTCTGAATACTTAGGCGTTAATTGATATTAATAATTGTAAGTGCCCTTTGATACATTTAATTATATTATAATATAATTAAGTAGGATTATATTATAATATAATTAATTAAAAAAATTATTTAGTAGCATGATTATATTAGAATTTTATGTGATGGGGTATTGATATAATAATTAACACTAAATTTACCCTAAAATGTGGCATTACCAAGGTCAAAGAGAAGTAATCCTCGATTTTACTGGGCCGATAACTTAGGCCAAATAAAAATGTAATTACAGGGTTAATGAGTTAACGAAGATTAATTACCCCTAATGGGGATTAAATAAATGATTAGTAAAGTGTAGGATTTTATTATGATAATGATTAATTAATTTGATAGGCCTATAAAAGCTAGACAAGTGTCAACCTCTAGTTGGGAAAATATTTGTATGCTATGATGATGTGGTGTATCAGGTGATAGGGAGACACGTGGTTGCCACATGGTGGTCAATGACTCTATTCAATGAAGGCCTAAATAAATTTGAAAGATCGTGACCTTCCATCCAAAACTTAGATCAGGAAAAAAATTTAGTCGTTGGAAAACCCTCGTTGAATCGAAGATGATGGAATCCTAGTTATAGGGATTTGAGGTGATTGAGAAAAGAAAAATTTGTATGCCCCATCCCTTAAAATGATACTTAGGGGGTTGGGTGTGTGTCAGAATGGTATCAGAGAAGGCAACAACACTTGACATTCTTGGACTCATGAACGAGATGAACAATTTTTATTAGAGAACCTTTAAGAGGTAGCACCCTATCTTACCCCATTCATAAGAAGCTTATTTAAACCATTATTGAAGAGAGGAATGAAACTTTATGCTGTTGTTATATGTTTTAAAAATATGAATTGTGTGTTGTTAATGTTTCCAAATAATGAAGCTAATTTCACCTTACAAATTGCATGTGTTCATAAATTAGTATATAATTAACTAAGAAAAAATGTTTTATCATCACTCAAATAGTCAGTGGACAACAAGGAAAACTACAACGTAAAGAATGGTGACCCACCATGAGTTGGGGAAAATCTCCCACAATAAAGAAGAAGAATCTAATGAGAGGAGGGTGGTGGAAACCCCTATGGATTTGGTTGAAACTGTAAGAATCCTCATGGAATAATTACAAAGTTGTAAGGCAGGTGATGAAATACTGATGATAGAACATGAAAAACAAATTGAAATTAATGGATTTCTACTACAAATCCCCTCGGATATACAAAGGAAACTACAACATGGGCCAACTTCCAGTGATGTGGATAAACATCATACTAAGATAACCCAAAGTCCACCTGAGATACAAAAGAATGGTCCTAAAGGTAGACACACAAGGAGAATCACCTCAAAGAAGGCCCAACATGGAGCTAAGAGACATGCTAACACCAAGAATTCAAATGAAGAATCCTCTAGTGAGGAAACCGAAAACTCCAAGGAGTTGTCTAGTAGTGAGACTATTTCACATTATCAAAGGAGAAGAAAGAGAAGGAAACATTCCAAGAGCCATGACCCTAAAGGGTTTAAGAAAGCCAAACCTCCCACTTTTGATGTAGAAATTAGAGAGGGGGGAGAAGCAGAAGTTTGGCTACTTGGCTTGAAGAAGTACTTCTGAGTCCATGACTACTCTAAAACCTTAGAGAATCGAATAACCATTTTTTAACTTGAATGGAAAGGCCTCCATTTGGTGGGAGGACATTAGGAATGTGAAAGGAATTCATGAGAAGGATTTCTCATGGAAACATTTTGAGAAATACTTTAAGAAGAAGTACTTGTATGAAAGATAATGTGATTAAAATACCAAGGAGTTCTATGAACTCAAGCTAGGACAACTCACAATAGATGGATATATAAACATATTTCTTGAGTTGATGAGGTATGTGCCCTACATAAAGGATGAAAAGGTAAAGATGCAATGATTTATTAGTGGAATTCCTTAGTCCTTCTAGGATAGAATTTAGTTTGATGAACCTAAGGCTTTAGAGGACACTATTTGGAAGGCAAGATACTGTTATGAACAATTCAAGATCAAGGCAGAACCTCATAAGGATTGGAAGAAGAAAAGTAAATTGGGATTCAAGAAGAATGGGTTTAAATCCTCAATATTTAAGAATCACAAGATAATATTTAAGATTATCCTTCCTACTAAAAGTGTGTATCAAGGTAATTTTTCATCTCAAAGTGGAAATAAACCCTTTGGATACACCCCAAGAAAAACATAAAATACAAAGAAAGAACCATTTAAATGTTGGGAATGTGGAGAAGAACATTTTCTTAGGGAATGCTCACCTAGGAAATAGGACAATATGAGGATCCAAAACATCGAGGAGGCTACCACAGTCAATGATGTGTCTAGGAGCATGGCACAAATTTATGCAGCCTTGGATAATAGATAAGCTAACCACCAAGCTTTAGGGGTGTATATGGAAGTTATGCTTGTCAACCATATAGTTTCCATTTTAATTGACCCTCATTCTAATATGATTTATGTTTCCCCTCAAACTGTTGAGAAATGTATATTGAAACAAGTAAGTATGCTAAATCATGGTTGGTACAACTAGCCACTAGAACAAAAAGAAAGGTGACATAGGTCATACTAGCATGCCAATTCATTTTGAATGGATTGCCCACCCAAGAAACCCTAAACATGCTCCCTTTAGGATCTTATGACCTGTTGATTGGCATGGACTGGTTGGCTTCCCATGAATCCATGTTGGATTGTTATAATAAAATGTTGAAGTGTGAAGATGAGGAAGGGGGGAAATAAACTCTATAAGGAATTCAAAAGCTTGTCTCAGTGAGAAAAATATCAACCCTGCAAGTGGGGAAGTATTTCAGAATAGGATATCCTTTGTATGCAATACAAGTGTTGAGCTATGTTGAGGACAATAAACCAAGCCTAGAGGACCATCCTATATTAAGAGAGTATAAATATGTGTTTCCAGAAGACGTACCAGGTTTACCTTCAATAAGAGATATTGATTTTTCAATAGAACTTGTACCTGGAGCAATGTCAATGTATAAAGAACCCTATAGAATGAGTACACCAGATCTAATTGAGATCAAACTACAACTAAAGGAGATGTTGGACAAAGGTTACATTCGGCCTAGTGTGTCTCCTTGGGAAACACTAACTTTGTTTGTGAAGAAGAAGGATGGCACACTCAAGTTGTGCATAGGCTATAGACAACTCAAAAATATGACCATTAAGAATAATTATCCCTTGCCAATAATTGATGACTTGTTTGACCAATTAACGAGCGCTACAATTTTCTCCAAGATTGACTTGAGGTATGGATAACATCAAGCCCAAATTAAGGATGAGGACATCCACAAAACAACCTTTAGGACGAAGTATGGGCACTATGAAGTTTTGGTGGTGCCATTTGGGCTTACCAATGCACCGACCACCTTTATGTGCTTAATGAATAATGTGCTCAGCAAGTTCTTGGACAGATTTGTGTTGGTTTTCATTGATGATATCCTAATATATTATAAGAGTAGGGAATAACATGAACAACATCTCAATTTGGTCCCTCAAGTACCGAGAGAGAAAAATCTCTATGCAAAGTTTAGTAAGTTTTACATTTTCCAAAAACAAGTCCATTACTTAGGCCATGTTATCTATGAAGAAGGAGTGGTAGTTGATCCCGAAAAGATCAAATCCATTATGGATTGGCCTACCCCAAAAGATGTAGTTGATATCAGATCATTTCTTTCCCTAATAGGGTACTACATGAGGTTCATAAAGGGGTTTTCCAAGATTGGTTATCCACACACCTCCCTTCAGAAAAAGGGAGTTATATTTATTTGGACAGTAGAGTGTGAAGAGATTTTTAAGTAGCTGAAACACCGTTTAACCAGTGCACCTATGCTAAACATTGCAGACCCAAAAAAATATTTCCTTGTGTGTACAAATTTTTGCAAGGAAGGACTCAAAGGAGTGCTTATGCAAGAAGGGCATGGGATTTTCTACGAATCTAGAAAATTGAATGAGCATGAAATCAATTAAATGACCCACGATTTGGAATTGGCTGCCATAGTACATGCTTTAAAAATGTAGAGGCATTACCTCCTAGGAAGAATATTCATACTTATGACAAACCATAGTGGGCTAAGATATTTGTTCAACCAACCCAAACTCAATGCTAGAAAATATAGGTGGATGGCTCTCCTTAGCGAGTTTTATTTTGAAACAAAACATATTAAAGGAAAAAAAAAAAAGGGTGGTCGATTCCCTTAGTAGAAGTATGAAAATGATTCACTTGGAAATTGTAGTTGGAAAAGGGGATGTAGTTGGAAAAACCAGAACGTTTAGTTCAGAATCGCAACAAAAGATTTGTTTGCAAACTCAAGAATCATTGTATGGCCTGAAGCATGCCAGGAAAATGGTACAAGATGTTTGATTCCTTCATGGTGAGCCAAATTTTATGAGTATAACCATTGTGTCTATGGTATATTCATTATCTTGGTGTTATATGTTATGCTTGTTGCAAGCACAATCATGGTTGATGTCAATATGTTGGCTTAGTTGGTTAGGATGTTTGTTATGAAGGATTTGGGAGAAACAAAATAAATCTTGGACATGGAAATACACAAATACAGGAAATATGGTAAGCTTGGTTATCACAACATAAGTATGTGGTGAAGATACTTAGGAAATTTAGTATGAATATTGTGAAACCGTTAAAATCCCTTTGGATTCCCATTGTGAGTTTTCTTCGGGTTTATGTCCTAACTGATGGAGAAGAAAAGGATTATATGTCCAGAGTATTATATGCTAGTAGGAAGTTTGATGATTGTGATAGGAAATGGTCAACATTTTACATGAAGTTGGTGTTGTCAGTGGACACATGGAAAAACCAGGTGAAGAGAATGGAAATGGGTGCTTCAAACAAAAAATCACAAGCATCACCTACAATGGTTGCACTTATTTAGTCTTTGGTTATGATTCATGAGATTTTGACAAGAGGAGACCTACCTCAGGTTGTGTTTTGCAGGAATGAAAGGATCTATTGGGTAAGTATGGAGAGGTACAAAATGTGGTGTTTCATGGTGGTCAAAGTGTTGTGCATTTGACTAAAAATCTAGCATATCAAAATGGACAAGTGTATCAGTTTATAAGGAATGTTACTGATAGAGGAATAATGGCCCTGGAGTGAATCGTGCAGACATGTTCACATAACAATACTGTTAGAAAAGTTGCGAAGCTGTGATAGTGTTTGTATTATCTTGGTTTGTAGAAAAGGTGATGAATTAATTAAGGGCATGACATATCAGGTAAATTGTTGTCAAGGTGGAGATTGTTGGAAACATGCCAATGAATTTCCCAACATGCACATGCATGAAACTATATTTAAAATGTGCATGCATGCACTCTTTTGTTAATAGTTTGTGTAACATATGGATCTTATTATAATCACTTTCTCTAATTGTTTGAAAGATGCAATATATATGAGCATACCCATAGAGGTGAGAGTGCAATGTGTGTAGAGTGTGTGAGAAAGACACAATACTATGGAGTGCAGTTATGTGTGATGATAGGATGGTTGTATGAATGTGTTGGCTATTGTAATTATCCCTTGAATAATAAGAATATTGATTATCATTGCTCGTGGTTTTCCCCCCATTAGGTTTCCACGTAAATCACTGTGTCAATTGTGTGATTGTTGATTTTGGTTTAATCTTTCTTGTTGATGCTATGGTTTTTATGCTCTGTTTTTCTTTCGTTGCCTAACAAGTGGAATCAGAGAAGGTTGAGTAGGTGTCGTAGGTGATCCAATGCGAATTGTGTGTCAGTATCATGTGAGTGAAATAATCTTTGGATGTATTTTTGGCATATAAGGACAAGCAGAATGAAGTATGGAGGAGCCCAGATATTTTCTAAGAACTAGAAGGTGTGATTGAGTGAGTTTTAGATCATCGACTCTCCCTAGGTAGTGTTAGAGGCATGCCTACACTCTCACACTTGAGAAATAGGATTTTTTCTTGGATCAACGCATTGGATTCAAGCACCATGGAGCACTAGAAAATCAATGCTCCCTTTCCACACTTATAGAGTGCTATTTAAAAATTTATGCCCCCTATCCATGCTCATAGGAGCGTCGATCCATAAAATTTTGCGCTCCCTTTCCACACTCAAAGAGGTGCCAATCTAAAAATTTGCATGGTGGTATGAGTGGTATAAAAAAATATAAAATGTTTTTTGTCTTATTCATAAGACATGGTCATGACTTGTACCTCTTGTCTTATTATGGAGAATCCATTATCAAGATTTCTATGTTTGAGGTGGAAACATTCAGCGGTAATAATATCTTTGCGCTATGGAAGCTCAATATGCAGGATCTGCTTGTGCAACAAGGATTGCAAAAGGCATTGGTTGGAAAGACAAAGAAACTAACCATCATGATAGACAAGGACAAGGAAGATCTAGATGAAAGAGCACTCAGTACCATTCATTTGTGTCTAGCAGATGAAGTGTTGTTTAACATCATTGAAGAGGAGACAACAACAAGTTTGTGGAATAGACTGGAGAGTCTATGTATGACAAAGTCTTGACGAACATAAACTTCTTGAAGAGGAAAATGTATAACTTGCAAATGAAAGAAGGTACGGAATTTGTTGATCACTTGAATTATTTCAATACTCTGATTTTTCAATTATCTAGTATGGATGTATGGTACGAAGATGAGAACAAGGAGGCTACGGTACTATGTTTGTTTCCTGAGTCATGGATCATCTAGTCACAATTATGTGGTTTATCTCAACATATGCCATTGAATATGACACTATTGTGGGATCTTTTTTTTTTGAGGAGGTGAGGACAAGATCTAGTAAAGAAACCTCAACAAAAAAAGCAATCATGGTCAGAGGTCAATTTATAAAAGGAGGGAACTATCAAAAAGGTAAAACTAGGTCTAATTCAAAAGAGAGTAAGGGTAAGGGAAAATGTTGGTTCTGTGGAAAATCTTGGCATCTCAAGAAGGATTATTGGAAAATATAACAATCATCGAAATAGGACTCCACAAAAGAAGCGAATTCAACTACAGGTATGGTTGATGAAGTTTTGTATATCTTTTGTATCTCACCACCTGTGTTCACATAGAAGGTGCATGGCGGTGATGGTTGAGTCATCGTGAAATAATAATAATAATAATAAAGATGTATTTACTTTGGAGTTGTAAAAATAATTGATTGTGTGTAAATGGGCATACATCTGTAAGACATGGATAGGCATGCATATGCCTATTTTATCAGGTCACCTATGAAAATTCTAAACACAGATTTAGGTAGATTGAATATGCGGGGGGGCATGTATTTTGGGTTAACCTTGACTCAGTGAAAGATTTAATGAGCTAAATCTAGTTTTTAGGTCAAAGAATATATTTTTTCGAGTCCATGTTTTTCGGTAGCCCATGGTATTTTGTCCATGGATTGCATGTAATGAAGCCTAAAAAATGCTTGGTGAAATTCATTGTAAATGGGCCTGGAGGTAAGCGGTGAAGGCTTACTTAGAAGGCTTGGTCGGATTTGGTCAAGGGAATGTTTGTGTTAGGGTGGAGCACTGGGAATCCAATGTAACTCCTTGGAGGTAAGAGGGAAAGGTTCACCTTGGTTGGTTTGGCCTGAGTTGGTCAAAGTTGTTTGAATTCAAAGTTCAAGGAGGAGCAGTGTGTTCAAGTTATAAAGGTGGGTTTGTAGAAAGGTTGATTTTTAGGCAGGTCAATCAAGTGTTTGAGAATATATGATGAAGGTAAGTTCATATCCATGGAAATTGGAAATTATTGCAAGGAAAATGGGATCGAATAGGCATATTCAGTAATGCCAAGTTGTATCAATAGTTATGGGAAGAAGTGGTTGTGTCATCTAGTAACATGGTCACAATCAGTTGCAAAAGACTAGAATATTTTGAAAGAGGTATGAACATGTCATTTGGTAATTACTCAAATGTGAAATTATTCGGTTGTGATGCTTATGTTTTTTTATCAAAATTCTAAGTAGGACCCATATCAAATAAGTAGGTCTTTGATATGGCGATGATGTTAAGGGGTGCAGACTGTGGGATCCTACTACCCATAGAATCATCATGGACATAGATGCAGTGTTTTATGAATATCCTTTTATAAACTCAAACATAGTAAAAGATGAAAGGTTCAAAGCATGACTAGTAGTAGAAGGGTATTTGGAAGGTATTGATTTCCATGAAAGTTTCTCACCAATTGTTAAAAGCTTGTTTCTATTCAAGTTGTGTTAGAACTAGTTGTGTTACTTGATCTTGAGTTAGTACAACTAGATGTTAACACTGTTTTACATGGAGTTTTATTGGAAAAGGGGATGTAGTTGGGACAACAAAAACTGTTAGTTCATAATCAAAACAAAATATTTGTTTTCAAACTCAAGAATCATTGTATGCCCTGAAGCATGCCAGGAAAATGGTACAAGATGTTTGATTCCTTCATGGTGAGCCAAATTTTACAAGAAGTGAGTATAACCATTGTGTTTATGGTATATTCATTATCTTGGTGTTATAGGTTATACTTGTTGCAAGCACAAGCATGGTGGAGGTCAACAGGTTGTCTCAATTGGTTAGTAAGTTTGTTATGAAGGATATGGGAGTAGCAAAATAAATCTTGGGCATGGAAATACACAGAGACAAGAATTATGGTAAGCTTGGTTATCACAACAAGTATGTAGTGAAGATACTCAGGAAATTTGGTATGAATATTGTGAAATCGGTAAAATCCCTTTGGCTTTCCATTTTAAGTTTTCTTCAAGTTTGTGTCCTCAATGAAGAATAAAAGGGTTATATGTCTCGAGTATTATATGCTAGTAGGAAGTTTGATGAGTGTGATGGGAAATGGTCAACATTTTACATGCAGTTGGTGTTGTCAGTAGACACATGGAAAAACCAGGTGAAGAGCATGGAAATGGGTCCTTCAAACACAAAGGCACAAGTATCACCTACATTGATGGCAATGATTTAGTCTGTGGTTATGATTCATGAGATTTGGACAGGAGGAGGCCTACCTCAGGTTATGTCTTGCAAGAATGAAAGGATCTATTGGATAAGTATGGACAGGTATAGGATGTGGTGGTCAAAGTGTTGTGTGTTTAACTAACAATCCAACATATCAAAATGGACAAGTGTATCGGTTTGTAATACAAGTTATTGATGGAGGCAAAATTTTCCATATTGGAGCGAATTGTGTAGACATGTTCACATAATAATATTGTTAGCGAAGTTGTGGAGCTGTGATGGTGTTTGGATTCTCTTAGATTGAAAAAAAGCTGATGAATTAATTAAGGGCATGATATATCAGGTAAATTGTTGTCAAGGTGGAGATTGTTGGAAACATGCCAATGAATTTCCGAACATGCACATGCATGCAACTATATTTAGAATGTGTATGCATGCACTCTTCTATTAACAATTTGTGTAACTTTTGGATCTTATTATAATTATTTTGTCTAATTGTTTGAGAGATGTTATATATATGAGCATACACATAGAGGTGAGAGAAGAATGTGTGTAGAGTGTGTGAGCAAGACACAATACTATGGAGTGCAGTGTGTGTGTGAGGAGAGGATGGTTGTATTCTTATGTTGGCTATTGTAATTCTCCCTTGAATAATAAGAATACCGATTATCATTTCCCATGGTTTTTCCCGCATTAGGTTTCTACATAAATCAGTGTGTCAATTGTGTGATTGTTGTTCTTGATTTAATCTTGCTTATTGTTGCTCTGGTTTTTATGTTATATTTTGCTTTCGCTGCCTAACAATATCATCCTGATCATTGTTGGTATTTCTACGTCTATGAAACATAGAAAATCTCCACCACTGCATATGTTTTTACCAACTTCTGCGACCAATGTATACTCCATTTGTAGCCAACAAATCATGGCAAAGAATGGAATTTGACCTTTCTTTACTAGGTTAAAAATTGCTAGTTCTATTTCTCTCATCGAACTCAATTCTGACCAATTAAATAGATTTCTTCTTCCTAATTGGCACCGCTATTAAGCAATAACAATTGTACATGTTTTTCTCTTTGTTGGTTACTCATCACCAATGCAAAAAATAAAGTCTCACCTTCCACATTCCCCTTCACTTTGATCTAATATACTACATGTTAGGTCTATAGGAAATCTACCTTACACATAACAATCATCTTTCATTGTTTTCCCTTAACAACTTTTCCACATGACTAGATTGCAAGCAATCTTCATCAAAATCATCAGGCTTCCATAAGTCTTACAGTAGCATCCAAAGAAAAATGTCTATCATTTCCCATGGTTTATTCAATGCTCACCTTATACGAAATACCAACACACATCTACCAGATATTTGTATGACCCAATACTTACCTTATACAAAATACCAACACATATCTACCATATATCTATACAATCCCACGTGCAACCATTGAGGCTAAACGTTATTCCTTTTATTTATTTTTTTGAATCTTGATAAAATCACTATTTTTTTGTTGTTTAAATTGCATTTATTAATGCATAAATGGATACCTCATGCTGAAAAACACTAGGAGCATTCAGATTATACAAACTTAACCACTCAAATTTTCACATCCAACCATTCCTCACAAAATTTTGAATTTTGGGCCAAAAAAAAAATGCCAAAAACACATAGCAATGTAGAACATTTAAACACATCTAAAATAATGTACACCAATTACCAAGACATGTCCAAATAGAATGTACAGTTCTACACATAGAATATACACCATTGGAAGCCATTAACTCCTTTCCCTGGCTGCAATTTAACCTTGGAAATACATTGATGGAATCCAATCACAACAACCATCCATCCATCAAAACAACATTTCTGAAAGGGGCTCTTTTTTCATCCTTGAATTCCAGTGAATCTGAAACAACTCCAAACAAATCTATCAATAACTTGATCTGGTCTTCTACTGGTATTCCTAGATCTCTTCCACAACAAATCTAATCTTAGCGGCACAACCACATCTACCAATAAATTGCGCATAATGGCAATAAAAATCAATCAACAAAAAATGACATGTTGATTTCATAAGAAAGGTCAACATACTCAACATAACCTTCTCAACAATAGGTCGGTACCAATGTCTTCACAACACCAATATCCCATTTTCAAGCAATCAACATAGATGGAGTCAAAGTGAGTGGCATGGCCATTCCAAGATTCCTTGGTGGTCATCCCTCAAAATCAATATAGAAAATCTTACTATGCACTTGCAATTCAGGCATGAATAGATCCATCGCCAACTTGTTGGAAAAATAGTCAAATAAATTTGTCGAACAAATTAAAATAATTTTTTATCAGTAAAAGAACTTGTATATATTAGATCCATCTTAACCTCAGATTTATCAAATGCCAAAAGAGATCAAATGTCTCCAGGTGCAAAGCTTTGTTAAAGTAAAATATTTGAGGAAATATTTTCACCTTGAGAGATTTTGATCCCTCTCAATGCTTGATAGATTCAGGATTAACATGGATCTAGGTTGGTTTCATTCATAGGGATCACACATAATTTGTACATGAATGGCATTATATATATGGATATGTCTAAAATTAATGTGATCATTTGAAATTTACTCACCTTCTTAAGTTAGTTGAAAATATAGACAATATTATCCATAAGGATCAATGCCAAAGTGACACAATTTGTAGGTGATCAATATGATGTATATTTATATATATAATATTAACCTAATCATTTCAAATTTACTCATTTTCCTCATTTGGTTGAAAGTATAGAGAGTATTATCCAGAAGGTTGAAAGTATAAAGAGTATTAAACTGATCATTTGAAATTTAGTCACTCTCCTCACTTGGTTGAAAGTATAGAGATTTTCAAGAGTTACATGAGGAATAAGTTGAATAGAAATAAAGTAACATTGTTGAATGATGCAAATGTGAATAGTAAGAATGTAATCAATTACAAATAGTTTGAATTGTGATGAATAACAATCTATCTTCTTTTGTTTTTCTAAGAGTCACACTTATTATTTTTCTCATCTTCTGATATGGAACAAAAAAGGAGGTTGAAATGGTAGACCATTCAAATCTTTAACTTGGGATATTGCAGTAAAATTCATAGCCTTTGTATCTTGCTTCCCAATATTAATATTAACTTTCTCCAATGTCAATCATTGTGACTTATGGAATGTTAAGCCCTAAGAAAATTTCAAAGAATGTTGTTTTTTAATAGTTCTTTCAATAGTTGTAAAAGGAATTGTTTGAGGGAATGATATTTCTACTACACTTAATCATTTTTCATTGTATTATAATTGACACCCTAATATTTTGTATTATATCATTGGTGAAATCGTTTCAAAAACTTGATTGCTCTAAATGATTTTTCATTATATCGTCACTAAAATCAATGCACCTTATTGTTTTTCATTAGGTCATCAATGAAACCAATGCAACTACTTGTTTTCTTTAAATCAATTTTCATTATATTATCACTAAAATAAATATAGCATTTTGTATTCATTTGTATCATTGTTGAAATCATTACAACAATGTGACTACTTTAAATCATTTTTTATTGTATCATCACTTAAATCAATACACTTTATCGTTATGCAATATATCGTTGTTGAAATCAATGTAACTATTTGATATATCATTGCTAAAATCAATAAATTTACTAAATTTCATTAATCATTTGTACTTTGTCCCCTCCTCCTCTTCTTTCTTTATCAAACCAAAAATATTTAAGTTTAGTTCCTTTTTAGCTTTTTTATTTTTTTATTTTCTTCATTTCCTCTTTAATGGATTTCATATCTAGCTTACATTCAAAATTATTAAATGCCAACTTATTGTTTATCTTTTTCCCCAATTTTTTATTGTTACCATTCATTATAAGGTTTATTAAATTTTCTCATTTTCTTTTTAATGGATTTGATATTTAACTTACCTTTGAAACTACTTATTAATCACTCAAAAAATTGAAATAAAATTACAATAATATTCTCTTAACATCCAACTATCTTATCCAATGGATAAGCCTCCAAAAATATTAAAGAAAATCTTGTATATTGAATTAAGATATGAAATAGAGCTTGAAATTGTTGAATAAAACTCTATTTATTTATTTACCTATTTTTATTTTATTTTTCCATATTACTTATATATTAGAAAAAATTCTTGTATCTTCACAATGACGTGAGAGTCCAAGTGAACATCATGAATATATCAAACTCATGGGAAATTAGTGCAGATTTTTCAAACAAGACTTATTATAAAAATATGCATTTCTTCTTCACAATATTTTGAGCTTGATCTTCTTGAATGTGACCAATTATATGTGTATATATGTTTATAATATGTAAGGGCTCATGTAATTGATTTTTAATTGAACCAACTTTATTTTTATTATTGTTATTGTGTTTTTTAAAATTAAGTGTACTTTAATTTTTTTATGTAACTTTATCTAAGCTAACACTAAAGTGACAAGATCTTCCCCATATTGGGTTGTAGCTGCTTTTCACAATCAAATATAAATAAATGTGTAATTCTTTTAGTACTTAACATATATTTGATACATAATATTTTAAAAAAAAAGTTAATGATAAAAATATATTTCAATGTCTATCATTAAAAACAATTTCATTGTCCACCTTTTCATCTAAAACCATTTTCTACAATCCAATATGATTTCTCAATATAGATTTAACACATAGCACTTCGAGAGCTAACATAGCACAAGGTGCTTGGGCCAAATCTTCAACAATGTTGTAGTTTTGAGTAACATGAGAATTATGATTAAAGGTCGACTTTCAAATTGTTCTCTTGGGTGGGAGTAGGATAGAGTCAAAACTTGGTTTCTCAATCTGTAGTGCTCCAGACGGAGGAGGAACTGAAGTGGATGGTGGATCCGATGCAACTCCGGTAGTTACATTTTCCTTACCGTATTTACCTAGTGGTGTGTCATATGTTGTAGTGCGAGTGGTCAAATATAACCCATTAAACATATAAATGTGGCCACTCGATGAAGATTCCTTGTGAGGAGGATGACTTGGATTACTTCCTGTTGGAGGTGCAGGATTTTGTGCAACCACTGATTGTTGTTGTGGAAAAGGATGTGTCAATACAACGAGTTGAGAATTTCCTTTAAAAGTTTTAGCAAATTCATCTCGATGGGAACAGTCTCGTGTGTAGTGATATTTACCACAAATGAGACATGGTGATTCGGATTATTTTCGACATGAAATGAGATCGGAGATATAATAAAGAAATGCACAGAGATATCGCAGATATTCAATAATATAACATAAATGTATCGGATATGAAACCATAAACACAAATATACAATAATACACGATTTCTATTAATGAAAGAAATGTACAGAGACTGTAAAAATATAGAGTGAAAGACTCGCTAGAATGGTCAGAGAAGAGATGTGACGGCTACTTGCATTCGCAAGAAGATGATTACAATGAGGCTCTGAAGGCATTTTTACAATAAGAAGGAATACAAAAAACCATAGACATCCAAAAACCTAAACCTGGGAGATGAAGCGCCAAAAGTCATGTGGGCCCCGTTTGGGTAAGTGAGTACATCAACTTCCCGGGGTTGTAACTTTTGCATACGATCTCCGTTTTAGGCGTGTGATAGCTCGTTGGAAAGGTATCATTGAGGAGATTCATTTTGGGGGCTCAATTATGCCTTTGGATATCACTGAGAACCTTGATCTTGAAAAACCATCATTTGGGCCCTCAAAATGGCCCCGAAAGTTAAAACCTGCTAAAAATAGTAAATTGCCAAAATTGCCAGAAAGTCGTTTTGAGCCATTTGGAAAAGGTGGGTGGCCACCGATATACACCTAGATCACATGGAAATTTTGGTTTACATTGCGGTTTATTTTTAGTGCCAGGTGGTTGTGCTTTTGTTTTTGGATTTTTTGTTTGATTATTATTTTTCTTGGCTTTATTCTTAGTTTTCTATCACCCCCTTGATTATTGTGGAGAATCATATTGGACTGCATTCACTTTGGACAGTTGAGTTGGGGTGAATTTTGATGAGAGTGGAGTCTGCTTGATAACCGGGGTAGTGATTGAATGATTGGTTGTGTCGTTCGACTGTGAACCGGACTGGGTTTTGACAGAACTGATAATTCCATCTAAATGAGAGGTAGAGGATGGTTTTGATGGATCGGTTGATGCATAGGGAGAGTTTGGAATCAATTTATACAAAGTATCCAATTGGGAGTAAACCAAATCCAGATACTAAGCATGAGAAATGGCTTCCTCTTTTGTGACTACACCACCCATGGCTACATCTTGAGAAATAGGGGGCAATATAGATTTGGTGAACCATTCCACCAACAATTGGTCAAGAATGGTTTCTTTGATCAACCATCATCGATGTTTCCATTCATGAATATGATCAGAAATATGTGCAGAGTTAGTCAGACGAAGGGAGCTCAAAAGTTCTGTGTCGGTTTCGTCATGGATAGGCAATTGGAATTGAGTGAGAAAAGCCATATCAAGTGAATTAAAATATTGAAAAGTTATGCATTGTAACGTGATGTACCATTTAGTCGTTGAACCTATAAGTGTATGCTAGAAAAGACGTAAACAAATGACTGGCCAAAAAGGGGAGTGTAAAATGGGATCATTGGTTAATATCGACAGATCTAGTAGATACAAAGTGGCTAAGAATGGTAACTATCGATTGGATTAAGGATGATACTGTTGTGGCATAGGAACATCAGTAGGAACATAAACTAGTTGTGGTGGATAGTTGTATCCAACAAGTACTCCCATATTCTATTGATTTTGACCAGCAAAAGTAGGATTCATTTGTTGAGGAATTTGCATAAAAGGAGAAGGGAAACCAATTTTTCCCTAGGGAGGATAACCAACGTAACCTAGGGGAGGATAATTATCTTGACCATTTTGAGGAGGATAACCATTTTTCCCTTGGGGAGGGTAACTAGGTTTACCTTAAGGAGGGTAAGGAATTTTCCCTTGGAGAGGAAAATATGGTTGGCCTTGAGGACTCCAAGTGGGATTCGGGACCCTAGGGAAGGTTTGTCCAAAATGTAATCTAGAAGGATTGGAATTTGAGATTCCTCCTTACGGGTTTGGGTTCAATGATCCTTCCTGATGTGGTTGATGAAAAAATACTCCTTGGGGTGGTCCCCAGGATTGTGATGATTTTCCAATAAACGAATGTTGGAATTTTCCCCTTTCCATTGGTTGGGTAGAAACTAGGATTTTCTCGATAAAAGGGAGTTGTACCCTAGTTGCTATTTGTGGCAGGGTTTTTCATCCTTTAATGTGAAGGTGTCCCAACAGGATTTTGTGGAGTATATGAAGTCGTTGTTTGGAGAGGGATAGTAGGCATAAATGTTAGGGTACTTTGCAAATGACTAGGTAAAATGACTCTTGTTTCACTTTTAACCTGTCTGGAAGTGGTAGAGAGATTGATCGTTTGATTGACAGGATGGTCAATAGGATGATCTGACAGTCTCGCATCTGCACCGATGGTGGTAGATTCATGTGGAGGGTCAAAGAGAGGTTGGACAAAATTAATTTTTTCATAAATATTGGAATAATAGGAGTTTGTTGTGGATCTACCATCTCAATAGAGCAGACATGGGTAGTGTATTCTTCATTGAAATTTGGTTGTATTGGTTCCATGTTTAGTTGATTGTATGGCCATGACGGTAGGCTAGGGTAATCTTCTACTATAATGTTACCTGAGGAGTCCACTTGGAAAAGGAGTGGATCATGATGAATTTCCAAATCTGGGTTTACAGGAAGGGTGGAACCTTCCTGAACATCAACTAAATCTCTCTCAAGATTTTCTAGCAAAGGAGTGGCAACACTCCCAGCGACTGAATGATTTTTGACCTCTTCACGGTAAGTGTCTTTAGGTGGGTTAGGAGGTAGGGTTCATAGCCTTCTGTAGGAAACCCTTGCATCCTACATGATCTATGAAGACATTAATTAGCCACAGTACCAATTTTAAGGACAAATAAAGTAGACAAATAAAGTAAACAAACAACACTCGCTAAGAAATATAGAAAACCAACAAGCAAAACAATGTATTCTCTCAATGAACGTACTAATTAGTGATGAAATACAACATCGTGTGATCAAATTAATAACGGGATAGGATATGAGTGGGTGGACCAGTTACGTTGGCGACCTGCTTAAGAGACTTACACCTTGGTGCAATTTTCCTCATGATTTTACTCATGGGTTGAGGCCGAGTGAGTTTGACCAATGTATTTTACAGGGGAAACAAAGACTTCCCTTCATCGTCACCTTGTGTAAGGACCCTAAATATTATGGCTACTAAGGATGCCAACTCGCAGTCAACCTCTGAGAAGGTACATTTGATAGTTGAGTTTGAACGTATGGGAAGGATATCAAGTCCGAAATTCTTGAAGATAACTAAGGACAAATGGACCGGTAAAACCCATAGGACTCCGAATGAATTTAGAATTCACAAATCTCTAAGACCAAATGAAAACAATTTATCCTCAAGAAGGACACCCAATATACCATCATATTACTACGATTGGCTAAGCCTCGGAGGGATAATCTATGTTTCTCTCCCGCACGCGACCTTGTGTTTAACCCCTGTGTGAGAGGGGGATCCCAACTATGCTTATACGAAGGTTGGATTTTCTCTCCCTGTCACAAGATTATGAGTTTGCCTTCAATTCTTTGGAGAGTTATTCTCATAGCCTATTCCAAAGATCTAGTCCTAGTCTATTGTTGGTGTAAAGATCCAATCAAATAAAGGTTTATAGTTCAATTTTAATTAGCGTTTATTTTCATGGTTGTTTGTTACACAAGGGTGAATGATAGTGAAATTGATGCTGTTTGAGACTCAACTCCACAAAAAGGTAAAAATAATGCTATGCAAACTTTCTTTTCAATGAACTTATAGCTACAAGAAGGAAAATAGTTTTTGTTTTTGTCACTAACAAACACTCAAGAATGAAATTTTTTATGTTATTTTGTTTTGAAACAAGAATTCAGACAATTGTCCAAATATAAAGAAAACCTTTTTAATATCCAAAACTAATGCATAGAAATACTTCTTTGTTTGATTGTGAATGTAAACTACTAAGATATTCGTTTAATGCTTCGTTCTTTCGCTAATAATGAAAAAGGTTCTCTACCATGATTTGAAAAGTAAGAAGCAAACAACACACAAACAAAGACACTCTTAGCAGTAAACAAGAGACTGAAAGAAAAAAAACTATCAAACTATTCACTGAAATAAAAACACTAAGAAGCCAAAAGTCACACTTTATAGTCTTCAGAAATTGAGTAATGGATCAAGGATAAAGAAAAAAGTAGGTATTTGATCAATGATCTTCCCTATGACAACCTCCAATCAATCAGATAATCAAGAAGAGTGGCAAAAAGAAACCAATTTTGAGAAAAAATGGTCGATTTTTCCATAAGGAAACAAAAACTCATTAAGGACTAAAAAGAATGAAAGGTACCAAGTTTGATTCAAACAAAGGACAAGTTCAGATAGAATAAAATCTGATTTAGATAAAGAAATCCAAAGACTATACCCAATAAGCAAGAAATTCTATAATTTCCAAAAGAAAGGAAACTTGACGCTCTGGTAATCAAAGCATGAGAGCATTGTAGTGCTCCCTAGTAGATTCTAGGGGAGCGTTGATCATGTAAAAACTCTATGAATTGAATTGTAGAGGGGTGCTAGTTCTAGCGAAAATTTTATAAAAAGGATAAAAAATCTCAGTAACTCAAGAAAATTCAGTGAGAGGCTCCGTGAGACAACTTAGCAAAGATAAAAGAGATGTAAAGAAATATTAAATCAACAAATGGGATATAAGGATAGGCAAAGGACACTGATGAACCAAGGAAAGAACAAACATAAAATTTTCTCCCCGGTGGAGTTGCCAATTTCTGTTATGGAAATATTCCCTGTCGACATGTGAAGTTTCCCTTGGATTACAGACCCCTCTACTGAGACAAAAAATTACATTTGCACACTACCATTCCTATAGATTCATTTTATCTATCGAAAAAGAGAGGATGATAAGTATGGTGTACCTCATTTTTGATGTTTGTCTAAGATGCTCCAATCTGCGAGCTCCAAACAGTGTCTGCAATGGACAACAAGAAACAAACAACTATCTTCTACTCTAATGGATTAGATAAAATAAATCGATCTATGAAGATTAAGACAAGCATACAAAAGCACATGTAAACACATACTTGAAGGAAATAAGCCAACTATTTTAATGAGAACTTCAAAAGGAAACTTACAATATTCATATGATGTTGCAGTAGCCTCTCCAAGTCCTCCTCGTCCAACCCTTGCTCGAAAGATCCACAATAAAAATAACAATGATTTGTTGATTTTCTCTCCTTCTTTACCATGGGAATGTCTCAATTTATAATCTTTGAGAGACTCAACTACCTTGGGTATATTTGGAATTAGTTGAGGATATAGATCCAATAGTTGTGATATCTCCCTTAGATGTAGCCTTGGAGTTAGATTCGAGCCAAACTGATGCAGGAGCATCACCCACGACAAGCGAGCCAGCATGGAAGGCAATGAACAGCTGGACAAGCCAGCAGAAAGTTTTGAATTTTCATTCAAGAGGATGCGGCAATGTATAAATGATGCATTTATGAAAGCACCTTTTGTATGTTGTATCAGACCTCGAGCCAGACGCTCTTGTCTGAATTAGATAGGAGGCAATTAATAGAATGCAGGTAGATAGATGTTTAAGTCTAGATTAGACAGTTTTAGAGTCTAAGAGGGAAAACGGATATAGACACCCTCACTTGTACATTGTAACATTATTCAAAAACATTCAGAAGAGAAGAGCAAGCAGAGAATTGTATGCAGAACACCCATGTACAGTTATTGAATTAATATAAGGAAGCTTTGATTCAATCTCATGGTTTTGTGTTATTTCTCTGTGTGTATTGATGCTCATGAATGTTTGCTTTCTGGTTATGCATTTCTTTGTATATGCTGTGCATGTGTTTTCAGGCTTTAACTTGAATTCTGAGAGAGAATGAGTTTCAATTGTTTCTCTATCTGAGCTAGGAGATTCCTGCAAGGTGTGCAGTTGAATCCATCCACAAGGAGTGCGTTGATGAAGGTTCAGTAGTTTAACCTTTTTTTTCATTCACCCAGGAGTGGATTCGAATTGTCGAAGCTGTGTAAGGAGTGCGCAGGCTGAAGGCAAAGTCTCAGCTGTTAGTCTGAGCAACGGAGTTAGACGACTGCTGCTGCAGAGAGAGCGCAGAGACTGAAAGATTCAACACTTGGAAAGCGTTGAAGGTTGAGCACAAGCAGGGTGCGCAAGCTCAAGAGGGATAGTTCCTTCGTGGTATAGTTGAAAGAGAGTCCAAGGGGTTTGGGTCGAGGAAGGTCCGAGCAGGAGTTGCAAGTGTAGGCTTGGAGAGTAAGGTCTGAGAAGGAACACTTAGCCTTCTCAAGAGAATCCTCGAAGAGGAGGAGTCGATGGCCAGGATTCACAGGGAAGATTAGCGAAGTCCCGCCAGCCATCAGATCTTGGGGAAGTTGCGCATGGTTTAAGATTTAGCGCGCAGGGGAGGAGTCAGAGCACATCGGGACTCGACTCATCGGAGAATTGGAGTCTCCAAGAACATAGGATTCTCGCAGGGAGAAATCGCGACTCATGATTTTCCGAAAGGAGTATAGACGTTGAATTCGGTAGGACACGTGTCAAGGATCAGGGAGTCATCGGGGGTTCATCCCTTCAGAGATTCGGGGTTTCCCATGACAGGGAACTTACTACAATTGAAATCATGATCCCGAAATACCCGATAGTGCGACGAGGAAGGGTGACGTGGAGGAGAGCATCCGCATGTGCATCGGGGTTCAGAAATTCAGGATTCACGGTGTCATGAGAATCATTGTCGGAGGAACCGCGAAACTCTGAAGTGTGATAACCAAGCAGTCACAGTGCTGAGTGGAGGACAGGTGTTGGAAGGTCAGTGTGTGGGGTCACAGAATGCAGTAAAAGAGATAGGTGGCATCGGGGATCAGGAATCGGGGACATGAGAGGTAAGTGACTTATGACATCGTAAGTTCCGATTTCCCGATGGGTAAAATCCCGACAAGAGTAAGGAAAGCCTTGGTAAATACTCATCGGGTTTCAGGGTTTTGTGAGGCCCGAATCTGTGTTTCCAGGACTCACAATATTGCGAGGTTTTCTTTTCCCGATAGCACAGGGGAGAGCACAAAGAGCATCCTGTGGGTATGAAACTTCTGATAAAGGGGGTTTGGAGAGCATTTTATCTCTACGGGCCTAGGAAAAAGAAGGTCCTGGTGGGAGCAGGCGTGCCGGGTGGTGCGTGCTGCGTCACAAACAAACTTGATGCATCCATAGTTGTCTTTAGAAGAAAATGGGATTTCTCCCAAGATTTTCTCAACCAAATCAGTGCTCCCTTAGAATGGGAAACAAAGTGCTACAACACTCCCCTTGAGATGGACAAGGAGTGCTAGCGCTCCCTATGTATGAGTAGGGGATCGTTGATCTTCCCAAAAGTTGCCAAGATGAGCAATTCCCATAGAAACAAATTTGTTACAATTGTCAAATGATGGGGCTTCTTCTTCTAACATGTTCTATGGGTTGTAGCAAGTGTTTTCATGGTTTTTTTCATGATGCAACACTTGTTGAAAGAGAATGTGACACTTATAACACTTGCAACAAAAGTGCGACACTTATGACACTTACGGCAATGAGAATGTGATACTGTCGAAGTGAGGAATTTTGATGTGTAATAGTTGAGTGAAAATATTTCATCGAAGTATTGGTGAGAGGGTTGGATCACAAAGGATCATGATTCAATATCTTGATAGGTGGAGAAGGAATTCCATCTAGAGGTCATATAGGTCAAGGAGGAGAGAGAACAGAAATAGCCACGGGTGGGTTTTAGAGGACATAATCCACAAGGAAGAGAAGAGTTGTACATAGATTTTCGTACAAGATTTCTATACACATCCATAGGTATCAATGGAGAAAGTCATGGATATCCATAGGTGTCTGCAAGTCAGAGAAAGGAAAGTCACGTATGTATTGGGAAACATGTCGGTACAAGGTCGTACAAAAGCACATGAGTCTCCAGGTTTGTTTGCAGTGTATAATTCTCTCAGTGGGCCATTATCCCTGTTACGTAAGCCCTAATTTGACCTTAATAAAAGCATCATTGGATTAGTTTTACCTCCATTGTTTTTCTATGGGTTTACCCAAAATTCTTGGTGTTCTTATGTGCTTGATTTGGTTTCCTTGTTTATGCTTTTGATGCATATTTCATTAAGTAACCTAGTTGTGCTTTAATTCATTAAATGTATTTTTCTTGGAATTAACTTTCGAGTGCTAGGTTGATGGAAATTTCAACATGGTATCATATCATACCTAGGGTTGAAAGAAGATTCAACAATAAATTGTCTTGAATGTGTACCAAAAAAATATTGAATCTCCTAAATATCCATAAACTTGTATGCATACACACAATGATTTCAAGGATAAACAAAGTTCCACTATATATGTGTGTGCTACACAAAATGAGAAAGATACTACTATTTTTACATCGTTGATGGAAACTAACAGTGATGCATCGGTAGGTGTTGAGGGTCTACTATTCGAAGACAACAACTGAACACATCATATAATTAGATATAGAAAAAAATCGCAAAGTAAATGTTCTCTCTCTCTCTCTCTCTCTCTCTCTCTCTCTCTCTCTCTCTATAGATAGATAGATAGATAGATAGATAAGCAATGAAGAACAGAGAGATGATCAAGATACTAACCTCCTTCATGAAACTTTCATGTCTAGTGGTCTCCATCGGTCCATAACAAGTTTGTTTGTCACCCAAGCATCTATAAGGGTCACATGAACTAGGATGGGAATGCCTAGTCTTTCCATGTAGCATCTCCTAGCCAAAATATGTTGCGGGGTTTGAAGGATACACTCGCCCCTCCCCCACCCCTCCACATCATATGAAGGTCCCTCCTAGTGGGATAATGCTATGAATGTGCTATGCTGCACTAGGCTACAGGTCAAGGTGGATAAGGATGATTGGGTCTTGCCAATTCTCTCTTCTATGGAAGAATGTTTGGTAAGAGGGTTAGGCCTTCTTCTAAGAAGATGATAACCTATCAATGTGCCATGCCTAACATTTTCTTGATCCTATGTGGACCCATGATCCACCCCCTGGAATTCACTAATATTAAAGTAGTTGACATTGTGACCTAAGAAAAATTCATCCCATAATTTCCAAAAGAAATTCAAAGGTACATCCCTATTATTGTAGGGAGGCTTGTCAAATACCATGAAGCATCTATCCATCTAATTGTCTACAAATAGTTGGTAGGTGCACCAATCCATACAAATTCATTTCTTGATGATGGGAGGTTGTGAACTTCCAGTTCTCGGGTCAATAAACAATGTCATCAAGTTTTGTTTTGAAATGTTGAGGTCTCTGACTTAGTTTTTATATAGACATATCCTTAAATAGTCAAACATTATAGCCCTATAATTCGAAATGTGTGAAAACGGGCCTTGGGCATTTGCAATAGAAGTTATAATGGTATTTAGGGATGTGGCTAGTGAAAGTCGTGAAGGTTCTTTGGTACTCTGGTATTTCTTATGTCTTGTATAAGGGTTCTTAGTGACCTCAACCCTGCATCCTATATCCTTCATCAATTTCAATGTTTATAGTTTTTGGCTCTAGGATGGATTTTGGTTTGTCAGCATGTGTTTATGTTGGGTTTGAGTTTCCTCGAGGTGCACACTCCATGTTAGTTAAGTATGTTTCATTTTAATAACATATTTTTTTTTGTTTTTATAATTTTAATAAGAGAAATCTAGCTCAATTTGCTCAAGAAATCTTAAAAGGCCCAATGTGGTCTATTGGTAACAGTGAACTAGTTGTTTCCCTTTTCCCAAATTGACATTACATAAATGCATGGGCATTCCTACAACATGCACATATTCTTAGGAATGATCACGTGTTGTTAAGAACAACTAGTAAGCCTTGAGTTAACAACCTCTGTGGTGGTTGAGGCTAAAAACTCACTAACACTTGCATCAGAATGTGAGCATGTTCATCATCAAGTGCCCTTATACATTCCAAAGTTTCTACCTAGGACTAAAAAATATCCACAATAGTAATATGTATGATCAAATGTTTCTTCCTACTTATTACTCCCTTCCAGGGATTATAGTAATCAGTTAGTCTTTTTTGAATACTCCCACACAAAATTCAATACATTTTAACCCAAATTTTGAAATATCATTTCTTCTTTCAATTTTTATCGACCTACCAAATACTCACAATAGTTTTTTTAAACCAAACATTGTTTTTAGGTCTTATTTGGCCTCATATCGAGGCTAGAGATGAGGCAAGAGGCTTAAACTTAGAAACGAGATATGCAATTATATGACGCAACCGGCCCTCAACGACACAACCGCTCCACCAGGATCTTCACTTCAACATGGCCCGAAGAGTCCAAGCTCTTCCAACTCCTCTCGGGAGTTCCCGTCACCCACAGAACACTCCTCGGCGATCTCCCCTTCGCAAATCGGGAAATCGGGTCTCCCGTTATCGCGAAACTTGCAGCACTTTTCTCGTGCCCCAAAACGTCGAACCCCTGAACCCCAATGGTCAACGGTCAACACTTCGGGATATCGCCACTCGCGATGCCGAGCCCTTGTATTTCGAAACCCTGAGTACCGAGGTGTCGATCCTCGATGTGATGCCACCTGTCCTCCACTAAGTCTCGTGGTCCCACACTACTACATCGCCGTCGGGACTTTGCGGATTGCGAATCCACGATGCAAGTATCCCCTGAGGTTGAAAACCCCGAATACCGATTCCGCGATGCTGAGATCTCTTGCCACCTGTCCTGTGGAGATCAACGACTCCGATCAAATCGAGGAATCGCCACTCGCGATTTTGACGTGCATGCAACTCTTGCACTCGCCAACCCCGATATGCCGAATATGCAATGGAAAATGGGTTCTACCTGCGCTTGAGGGTTAAACCCCTCGCTACTTTCCCAGATCCAACAATCCGCGAGATTTCGCGATTCTTCACAGAATTTCAAGTCGTCGATTCTCTTCCTCTTGAAGAGTTCTCTGCTTCACCAGCTTCGTCCTGTGCAACTGAAGCAAAGGTACTATCCCTCCTGATCTTGGTCCCTCTTCTCCTCTAGAGACTCTGTACCAACTGCCCCCGCTCGGACTTCAACAATTCTTGAAGTGTTGGGTTCTTCCGGACTATGTGCATTCACGAAGACAATAGCCCCACGCCTTTCTTCTCTCAGACTTACTACTGAGACCTCAATATGACCTGCACTTCACCTGCACGGTTCGAATGACCCAACACAACTCTAGTCGACGAGAATAAGAGCTTCACTGTTGAACCTCCTCGACGCACTCTATGCGGAGGAATTCGATTGCACTCTATGCAGGAATCTCCTGATTCGAACGATGAAACAATTGGAACTTATTCCCTCATTCTCTTAGGTTTCGAACCTGATATGCAATCACATACGCAGCATATAGAAGATAAGCATATAAAGAATAAAATATGCAACAACATAATATAAACAACACACAGAGATCAAACACATCCATGGAATTGAATCAAAGTCTTCCTATTAATTCAATATCTGTAAATGGGTGTTCTTCACAAACTCTCTGCTTGCTCCTTTCTTTAGAATGCAAGAATGACAATACAATGATACAAGGAGGGTGCCTATATTCCGTTTTCCCTCTCGAAAGCAAAACTGTCTAATCTACAGTTAATTCCTATCTAACAGCATTAAAACTATTAAATGCCTTCTTATCTACATTACAATACAAGTGCGCTTCATATGAATGCTTTCATTCAAACGACGGAGCAACAATATTTTCAAAGTAATTCAAAAATGTATGTGCTGGCACTGTCCATCTGTTCTTCTCTTTCCACGCGCTGGCTCGCTTGATAATATGTGGATGCTCCTGCATCATACTCCTCGGCTCAAAAGATTTCATGGGCTCCTGTCCATGAGCTCCCGCACACTATGCCCATGCTTCTGTATCACTACCTCTGTCTCCCAGCTGGCATCCTCCACTGGGTGGTTCCTCCATTTCACCAGGTATTCAAAATACTGCTTTCTCCTGGTCTTCCTGCCTACTCTCTTGTCCAGTATGCACTCCATCTGAGGCCTCTGTGCAACTGGCAACTGCTTCTGCCATTGGATCAATGGTTTTTCATCAGTTCCAGCTCCTTCATCCTCGGCCTTATATGGGTATAGGTCCTAGACATTAAATATCAGGGATATCCCGATGCCCTCTGGAAACTCAAGTTCATATGCATTCTCCCCGAACTTCTTCAGGACTCTACACGGCCCAATTTTCTTCATCTTGAGCTTGTTGTATGTTCCGCTTGGGAACCTTTCTTTTCTCAAGTGCACTAGAACCATGTCCCCAACTTCAAACTGAAGCTACCTCTTTCTCTGATCGGCTCTACGCTTGTATTCCTGATTCGATTTCTGCAATCGCTGCTTCACCTGTGTGTGAAGTTCTTGCATTGTTTCAGTGAATTCCTCAGCTCTCGCGCTGCTAGTTTCAGCCTACTCTGACTCCCTGAGCTCAGAAACTCCTCTTGGCTGTGTCCCATACAAAATATGAAACGGGCTCTTACCTGTACTCCGATTCACTGAATCGTTGTATGCGAATTCTTCCTGTGGTAGGATCTGATCCCAACTGCTATGATGCTCCACCACCAGGCTTCTCAACAGATCCCCCAAGCTTCTGTTGACCACTTCTGTTTTCCCATCTGTCTGCAGATGGTAAGCAGAACTGAATGCCAAGTCAGTCCCTAACTTCTTCCATAGCGTCCTCCAAAAATGACCTATGAACTTTGTATCCCGATCCGAGACTATGCTCCTGGGCAATCCATGCAATCGCACAATCTCCTTGAAAAATAAGTTCGCGACGTGGGTTGCATCGTTGGTCTTATGACACGGAATAAAATGTGCCATCTTCGAGAACCTATCCACCACTACAAAAATGGAATCAACTCCTCGTTGTGTTCTCGGTAAACCCAACACAAAATCCATACTGATCGCCTCCCATGGCCTCTCAGGTATGGGAAATGGCTGATAGAACCCTGTGTTCTGCTTTCGGCCCTTTGCATGTTGACATATCCGGCACCTGTCAACAAAACGTTTAACATCTGTGCGCATGCCCGGCCACTAATATGATTCGCTCAACTTCGCGAATGTTTTTTCATGTCCGAAATGACCTGCTAAGCCTCCACTGTGCTTTTCCTTCACCAAATTCTCTCTCATAGAGCAATCTGGAATGCACAATTGATTGCCCTGAAACAGCAATCCATCCTGGATCAGGTAGTCTATCCAAGGACTCCTATCCCTGAGAACTGGGTTCTTGGCTGCCTCGTATGCCTCACCAAAGTCTGCATCACCTGCATACATATCCTTTAAATTTTCAAAACCCAAGGTTTTGACCCTGAATTCCTGCAGCAACAAGCACTTCCTACTCAAGGCATCAGCCACCTTGTTCGCAGTCCCCGAAATGTGCTTTATCACAAACGTGAAATTTTTCATGTACTCTACCCACTTTGCATGCTTCTGGTTCAACTTCTCTTGTTGACTCACGAACTGCAATGCGTGATTATCACTGTACAGAATGAATTCCTTGGGTATCAAGTAATGCCTCCACTTTTTCAATGCCTGTATGATGGCATATAACTCCTTATCATACGTGGAGTATTTCGGCTTGGAATCATCCAACTTCTCGCTGTAATATGCAACATGTCTGTCATCCTAACTTAAAACTCCTCCAACAGCATACCCACTGGCATCACACTTCACTTGGAAGGTTTTCTAAAAATCTGGCAACACTAACACTGGTTGCTCAGTTATCTTCCGCTTCAACAGATTGAAGCTCTGTTCAGCCTCTGCTATCCAATGGAAAACCTTATGCCGCTTTTTCACAGTGTCCATCATTGCGGCACTGATTCCACTAAAATTTTGAATGAATTTTCTGTAGAATCTTGCCAATCCATGGAAGCTCCTTACCGCAAAAACATTCCTTGGCGACGGCCAATTCCTGATTACATTCACCTTCTCTGGATCCATCTTCAATTCATTAGCCGAAATAACGAACCCCAGATATATGAGTTATGTCTTCATGAAGGAACACTTCTTCAAATTGATCAGCAGCTTCTCCTGCTGTAACCTTCTCATCACAATGGCCAAATGCCTCAAGTGTTCATCCTTCATCTTGTTGAAAATCAATATGTCGTCCAAGTATATGACCACAAATTTGCCAATGAATTCCCACAGGACTTCATTCATCAGTCGCATAAATGTGCTTGGCGCATTTGTCAGACCAAACGGCATGACCAGCCATTCGTACAAACCCTCGTTTGTTTTGAATGTTGTTTTCCACTCATCTCCCTCTCTCATCCGGATCTGATGATATCCGCTTTTGAGATCTATCTTTGAAAAATAATTTTCCCCGCTCAGGCAATCCATCAAGTCGTCCATTCTCGGCAGTGGAAACCTGTATCTGATGGTAATTTTATTTATCGCCCTGGAGTCTGTACACATCCTCCAGCCTCCATCCTTCTTTGGACTCAGTACTGTCAGAACAACACATGGACTCAGACTCTCTCTCACTAGTCCCTTGTCCTGCAGATCCTGTACCTTCCTTTTGACCTCCTCGTTCTCCTGAGGTGTCAACCTGTATGCTGCCTTATTTGGCAAACTTKCTCTGGGTATGAGGTCAATGTGGTGACTCACACTCCGCATCGGTGGCAACGAATGAGGTAGTTCATCCACGATGATATCAACGAAATCTCCCAGCAGTTCCTGAATCTCTTCCGGCAAGTCGTCCACTCTTGTGCTTGTCAGGACAATTCTCGGCTTCYTGACAACAAAGAATTGTGGATCCTCATCCTTCTCCAGCTCTGTGAGAAGTTCCTTCCCACTCATGAGAAGTATGGTACTGCTCACTTCCGGCTTCACTTCCTTATCCTTCATTGGAAGCAATGTGTGTGATCTTCCATCCTTCTCCAAGGTATATGTGTTCATTCTCCCGTCATGAACCACATTTCTATCAAACTACCATGGTCTTCCCAATAATACATGACAGACATCCATGGGAATGACATCACACAGAATCTCATCTCTATATTCACCCATTTTAAAATTAACCAAGCATTGCTTTGTAACACATACCTGGTGTCCTTTTTGCAGCCATGTCACTTTGTATGGACTCGGGTGTTTGTTCGTTTTCAGCTCCAGCTTCTCCACCATCTCGGTCGAAACGAGATTATCGGTGCTCCCACTGTCCACTATGACCTTGCATTTCCAGCCCTTGGTATTGCAAGTCGTTCTGAACAGTCGACATCTTTGAGCTGTGTCCTCCACCTCTTTCTCAGGTTTCAAAAGGACCTTATGCACTGTCAGTGACTTCCCACTTCCAGTGTCTTCATCCTCCAAGTCACGCCTCTGCGCCTCAGCGACATGAGTTTTTCCTCTGTCCATCTTCCTATCTGGACAGTCCACGGCTTTGTGTCCGTCTTTCCCACATGTGAAACATGTGATAATTCCTCCTCTGCCTCTTCCACTACCTCGGGTATGAGGAAATGTATTGGCATCAGCATATCCTCCTTGTTGATCATCTTGCTACCTCCTCGGCTCATAAATTTGTTGCCTCTGCTGTGAGGTTCCACCTCTTTCAGCTTTTCCCTGAGGCTTTTTCCACTCCTCCTTGGGCTTTTGATTTCTCTCTTGGGCAACTACTTTGCCTCTGGGTTGGCTTCTACCTCGCCCTCGCTGTCCCTACTTGCGGCTCAGTTTCTCCTCGGCTTTCAAAGCCATCTGGCATGCATCCTCAACTGTTCGGATGGTAACCATGCTCAATTCATCCTGAATGTCATACCTGAGACCATTCAGGTATCTCGCTACCTTTTCGTCATCACTCTCCCGATGACCAGCTCGAATGTTGAGCCTGTAAAATTCCTCGATGTACTCCTTCACCGTCATCATCTTCTGTCTCAGGTTCTGGATGCGCCTGAACAGAGTGATCTGGTAATCCCTCGGAATAAAATTCGCCTTCATCTTGGCGATCATCCGATCCCAGCTCTTGATCTTATGTTTGCCTTTGGAACGCCTGTCCGCCTAAGCTCGTCCCACCATAAGGCTGCATGTCCTTTCAGCTTCGTGACTGCATGCCTCACTTTCTTGTCCTCTTCGATATCTTCGTAATCGAAGTAGGTATCGAGTGCTCGGATCCAATCCAGCAACTCTTCTGCGTTTAGACTTCCCTCATAGACGGGAATGTCCATATTTGTCTTCGAGCTCATCCTCGAAATGGCTCTGATCAACCTCTCTGTTGAAGCATCTTCGGCTGTGACCTCTTCTTGGTCATGTCCAGCTTCCTCTTCCACCTCGGAATCGCTGAACTCTGTTGTACCAGCTCCATGCCTCTGGGTGGTCTCCATCTCTTCGAGTCTCTCCCTGAGATCTCGTATTTGTTGCTCCATCTCTGGATTCCCCGCCGGTCTGCCTCTCCTTCGGGCATCCCTGTCCTCATGATCAGGTGACTGCCTCTCTCTCCTAGGCGGCATTATGTCTCTTCTGTCTTTGCTTCAGAAAGCAAAGGTACTCCCGCTCTGATACCACTTGACGCAATTCATGAGTATCAGAGTGCTTTCCTTTCCTCCTTCACTCATCTTGCCTGAAATATGCAGACAAGATCTTCAAGCTCTGATACCACTTGACGCAACCGGCCCTCAACAGCACAGCCGCTCCACCAGGATATTCACTTCAACACGGCCTGAAGAGTCCAAGCTCTTCCAACTCCTCTTGGGAGTTCCCGTCACCCACAGAACACTCCTCGACGATCTCCCCTTCGCAAATCGGGAAATCGGGTCTCGCGTTATCGCGAAACTTGCAGCACTTTTCTCGTGCCCCAAAACGCCGAACCCCCGAACCCCGATGGTCAACGGTCAACACTTCGGGATATCGCCACTCGCGACGCCGAGCCCTTGTATTTCGAAACCCTGAGTACTGAGGTGCCGATCCCCGATGTGATGCCACCTGTCCTCCACTAAGTCTCGTGGTCCCACACTACTACGTCGCCGTCGGGACTTCGCGGATCATGAATCCACGATGCAAGTATCCCCTGAGATTGAAAACCCCGAATGTCGATTCCGCGATGCTGAGATCTCTTGCCACCTGTCCTGTGGAGATCAACGGCTCCTATCAAATCGAGGAATCGCCACTCGCGATTTCGACGTGCATGCAACTCTTGCACTCGCCAACCCCGATATGCCGAATATGCGATGGCAAATGGGTTCTACCTACGCTTGAGGGTTAAACCCCTCGCTACTTTCCCAGATCCAACAATCCGTGAGATTTCACGATTCTTCACAGAATTTCAAGTCGTCGATTCTCTTCCTCTTGAAGAGTTCTCCGCTTCACCAGCTTCGTCCTGTGCAACTAAAGCAAAGGTACTATCCCTCCTGAGCTTGGTCCCTCTTCTCCTCTAGAGACTCTGTACCAACTGCCCCCGCTCGGACTTCAACAATTCTTGAAGTGTTGGGTTCTTCCGGACTATGTGCATTCACGAAGACAATAGCCCCATGCCTTTCTTCTCTCAGACTTACTACTGAGACCTCAATCCGACCTGCACTTCACCTGCACAGTTCGAATGACCCAACACAACTCTAGTCGAAGAGAATAAGAGCTTCACTGTTGAACCTCCTCGACAAACTCTATGCAGAGGAATTCGACTGCACTCTATGCAGGAATCTCCTGATTCGAACAGTGAAAAAATTGGAACTTATTCCCTCATTCTCTCAGGTTTCGAACCTGATATGCAATCAAATACGTAGCATATAGAAGATAAGCATATAAAGAAGCAAATATGCAACAACATAATATCAACAACACACAGAGATCAAACACATCCATGGAATTGAATCAAAGTCTTCCTATTAATTCAATATCTGTACATGGGTGTTCTTCACAAACTCTCTACTTGCTCCTTTCTTCAGAATGCAAGAATGACAATACAATGATACAAGGAGGGTGCCTATATTCCGTTTTCCCTCTCGAAAGCAAAACTATCTAATCTACAGTTAATTCCTATCTAACAGCATTAAAACTATTAAATGCCTTCTTATCTACATTACAATACAAGTGCGCTTCATATGAATGCTTTCATTCAAACGACGGCGCAACAATCTTTTCAAAGTAATTCAAAAATGTATGTGCTGGCGCTGTCCAGCTGTTCTTCTCTTTCCATGCGCTGGCTCGCTTGATAAGATGTGGATGCTCCTGCATCATTATAGTAAGTACATTTCAGCGTGAATTAATGCTAAGTTTCAAGTTAACATTAATTCACAAACATTTAATGTTTAATTTTTTAGCAAGCATAACCCATAGTCGATAACCCATTGCAATGTCAAGATGTGGTTGATTTGGTGTCTCATAGTGGGAGTTCGTGAGTTGTCAATTGCTCTCCACTTCCACTTGGTCACTTGCATGTCCTTTCTCTGCAAATTCTAGAGCTAGTCTAATTGCTATTTTTCCAAAGCTGGTCCATTGCTATTTTTCCAAATTGATTTCCAAATCTGGTCTATTGAAAATGAAAATGGCCACCATCGTCTGGTCGATTTTCCATTTTACAGTCGCAGATGGTAAGAACTTTTCTTTGAAATGATCTCCTGCATATCTAAAGTATATTTTGTTATTTTCAGTTATTTCAAAGGGTTCGGTTCCCTTTTTGTTTCGTAAACCACACACATCCATAATTTGCTACGAATGTCGATGTTTTTAGCTGACTTGAATTTGTTGAGAAAGGGTGTGGGTAAACAACATGAATTCGAAGACAAGGTACTCAAAATTTCATGATCATTGTTGTCTTTTCTAAATTTTATTTAAAACCTAAAATTGCCACAAAGGATTATTCTATAATGCCAAATTCATGGTAACATTTCTCTGTACTAGCCATATTTTGAGCATGAACGAATGGTGCAATATTTTACAAATAATTTCATTCATTAATCTCTGAAACATATTTTAGACATTAATTTTACAAATAATTTCATTCATTAATATTTGACACATATTTTAGACATTAATTATGAAAGGAAGTATTCCCCTGGAGCTATTTCATGCTAGAGTTGCTCTTTATTTGTTGTTTGAAGTGATTATGAGATTTATATTGCCCAAAATTAATCATTGATGTTTAATGAGATTTACTGATATTTGGTTTCCCAAAGTAGATGGTGTGGTGATTTAAAAAAAAAACCAGTTGGGATTCTCATCAACATTGTCAAGGTTAAGTATGCTTAACAGAGACCTTAACAAAATTTTGTGCACTTTGACTGTGAAATCATATTAACTAATCTCTGTGAGTGAAAGGGTCCTTGCAACTCATTGTTTTTTCAATAATTTCTTAGATTGTGTCTCTGCTCTTGACAAATTTCCTAAATTTGAACAAGACAATGAAAATAAATTCCAAGCTTCTTCTCCACAATTCTTGTTGTCAACAAGACAATGAAGATGAATTGCAGGTTTTTAAAAGACAATGAAGATAAATTGTAGGTTTCTGAAAGACAAATAGTGGTATTCCAAACCTATGCTCTTTGTTTCCAACAATTTTTATTTTTCATTTTTTATTGACTTCTTGTGCATAAAGTTTTATTGTAGGAAATCACAAAAAATTATATTGTTTCTAACTCACATGGCATACATGGGATATTTTCAGGAAGTCAAAGGAAACACGAACTTCCATTCATTGTTGAATAGATTTCCAAATCCTTCTCTGGGACATATATTACACCTACATATCGGAAGGAAAACACATCAAACCGATCATGTTGAATCAATAATTTGATATAGAGTAAACCAAGAGACTAGAGTGCCATATTTAATTTGAACACTATTGAAATCTGTCACATGAGTCCAACATGACTAACAAAACCATGACACTAGACATTTACATCCTATTGTCTTTAAGCTTTCTAGGGTCCATTATCTCAAACTGGTTACACAATCGTTTCAACATATTTTTAATGATGAATGCCAAAAGGACATTGTAACTAGAACTTGTGGCATACCCCTTTAATATTTCGAATGTACATATGACATATCACATGCCTTTCTCTTTCATAGCAATCTGGAGAGTGTCAAGAGTTATTATGCCATTTGTTAATGGTAGCAGCTCAAGCCTGACTGTCTTCATTGAGAGGGATGCCACACATCTAAGCAACACAACATCATAAATGAGTGAGCGATCTAAAATAAATAATACTTTTTTAGGGTTTGCGGGCTCAAATTTAAGGGTAGAATGAAGACAGATCTGTGTTTAGACTAAAAATCCTTTTGACCTTTGCCAATAGAAGTCATAGGGAAAGTTATGTAAAAACAAACTACAATGAGAATACATCCACAAATAGGACATAATGCAAGAGAGAAGTACTGAACTTTACATACAATTTGTGCACTATATGTCATTATATTTATAAGAATACATAGAGTTCAAATTGAATTGAAATCAATCAATTGAGTGATTAGTTGTACATCTTTATAGATTAATGGTAAATGAAGAAGGTTCTTTATAGATTAATGGTAAATGGAGAAGGTGGTAGCTGTAAGATCTCTTACCAGAGAGACGTCGACCATGCTCCTTGACTGTTTTTTCTGTCTGGTGGGCTGCCCATCTCCCTTCCCCAGAACATGTCTGGGGAAGCCAATGCATAAAAAGTTCCCCGCGACTTCACGAGTACACATGCAGGGTATACAAACTTGGTGGGAATTATAGTCAATGGTCGACAATCTATATAATTTTCTATGCACTTTAGGCAATGATTTTGCATGCCATTCATTGTGTTTTCTCTCACTACCCACTGGATTATTTATTCACACGATAGTTAGCTAAGCCTTGTCGGTTCCACAAAATATGGTTTTGTTTATTTTATTTCAAGTAAAGTGACTCACCAGCTGGAAGATCTCTCAGAAACCTTATTCGACTCTGGTAGCATAAAATAAACCTTGCATATTCCACCTTTGAACTAGACTATAAAATATGTACCACTAAATGGTCCAACTAAAACTTGATTTCTCCGGATTTGGATCTATTACTATCTCTGTCTTTGTTTTGCATCCTCTGCCACACATTTTGCGATTCTCATGCTGTGTGTTATGTGTGTCACATATACCTTGAAACAAACCACTTCGAATATACTATGAATATAGTATGGTGGGCTCCATCTGCACACTAGCCTTCATGATTATGTTCACACGATCCCATGGGTGAGTCACATCCTCCCTGTAACACATTGAACTTATTTTTCACGTGTTTGGCTCATGTATTAAGTTTCTTTTCCACATGTTTGGCTCATGCCTTAAAAACTTAAGGTAGGGACTTGCTGCTTTGCAACTTCCTTTATTTATCTTGAGTCATACACTTACTTTTGAGTAATAATTTTTTTTTGAAGTAATGAACTTGCTGCTTTGCAACTTCCCTTATTTATCTTGATTCAACTTACTTTTGAGTAATAAACATACTTGATGAGTTACATCTTGGACATCTACATGTTTCAACTTCAATGTATAATCTTTGTCTTGAATCTCATATACTTCACAGTAACAATTAGTAATTGTTAGAGGAGTGAATTGTAACAAAGTAGTAATTGTTAGAGAGTGAATTGTAACAAACATTGCATCACATATTAAGTTCTTCGACATCTACATTTTTCAAGCTCATTCTATACTCTTTGTCTAGAATCTCCTATACTTAACAGTAGTAATTATTAAATGTTAGAGGAATTAGTAAATGTTAGAGGAGTGAATTGTAGCAAATATTGCATCACATATTTTGACATGCATAAATTTGGCCTCCAAGGTACTATAATTTCCTTTCTTTGGATCACCAACAAAATAAAAATAGGTTTATCACATAATATCCCCATTCTTACCTTATTCCTTCAACAGCGATATCAATCCTCATGCAGAGGTCCACGTTGTCAAAATCTAAAAAACACACTTACCGATAGGCACATCAATCAAGCATAAGCACTTTGTCTCCCAACTGATATGAACTTTCAACTCAAATTCTTCACACAAGCAGGTCGTCCCTACCATAATCACCACACCAACTATTGTTATGCCAATAATTTCACCATGCAACGTTGCACCGGTATATCAACCTACTCATTGTTGGTATTTCTACGTCTAGAAAATCTCCACCACTGTATATGTTTTTTCCAACTTCTACGAGCAGTGTATACTCCATTTGTAGCCAACAACTCATGGAAAAGAATGGAATTTGAACTTTCTCTAGTAGGTTAAAAATTACTAGCTCAATCTCTCTCATCGAACTCAATTCTGACCAATTAACTACGTTTCTTCTGCCTAATTGGCACTTCTATTAATCAATAACAATTGTACATGTTTTTCTCTTTGTTGGTTATGCATCACCAATGCAGAAAATAAAGATGCACCTTCCACATACCACTCCACTTTGATATAATCTACTACATGTTGGGTCTACAGGAAATCGCCCTCACACATAACAAGCAACTTTCATTGTTTTCCCTTAACAACTTTGCCACATGAGTAGATTGCAAGCAATCTTCGTCGAAAGCACCAGGCTTCCACAATTATTACAGTAGCATCCAAAGAAGAATGTCTATTAGTGGTCACCTTATATGAAAGACACATATACCAGATATCCATACGATCCCACGTGCAACCATTGAGGCTAAACATTGTACATTTTGGTTTTTATTTGTTTGACTGTTTACAAAATAGTTATTTTTTGTTGTTGTTGTTTAAATTGCAGTTTTTAATGTATAAATGATTTCAGTATGCTGAAAAACACATGGAGCATTTAGATTATACAAACTTAACCACTTAAATTTACACATCTAATCATTCCTCACAAAATTTTGAATTTTGAGAAATAAAAAAAACAAAAACAAAAACACTCAACAACAACATAGAACGTTTAAACAACTCTAAAACATGGTACACCAATTACCAAGTCATGTCCAAACAGAATGTGCAGTTCTACATGTAGAAGATACACCATTGGAAGCCATTAAATCCTTTCCCTGGATGCAATTTAAGCTTAGGAATACATTGATGGAATCCAATCACAACCACCATCCATCCAACAAAACAAAATTTCTGACATGGTCTCTTTTGACGTCCAGTGAATCCCAAACAACTCTATTAGCAGCTTGATCTGGTCTTCTACTCTAGATATTCCTGGATCTAATCTAGTCTTCTACTCTAGGTATTCCTAGATCTCCTCCACAACAGATCTAATCTTAATTGGCACAACCACAGCTAGCAACCAATTGCACTTGCTGGCAATAAAAAACAATCAACAAAAAATGACCCGTCGATTGCGTAAGAAAGGTCAACATACTCAACAAAACCTGCACAACAATACATCGGTAACAACGTGTTCATAGCACCAATATCCCATTCTTATTCTCAAGCAATCAACATACACTGAGTCAAAGGAAGTGTCATGGCCAGTGCGAAAATCCTTGGTAGTTATCCCTCGAACTAACAACATAAGCTCTTAATATGATCTTGCAATTCAGGCATGAACAAATCCATCTCCAACTTGTTGGCAAATTAGTCAAATAATTTCTCCAAACAGATTAATTGTGCCTTTGAAACAAATATATTCAATGGTACAAGAAACACTGCATGGGTCTTTACAACAAGAGATCTAGGTCTTTACAATAGGAGATCATGTTTCTTTGTTAACTATAGGGCTTCTAAGAACAACCTCTCCACCATGCAAGTAAATTAAGTAGCGGTGCCATCAAGGTAGCCAATTGCTTACTTAGCACGAATTAAATAAACAACCTCAACCTATACATATTTTGTGTTGCCTTCCATTATGACGAATGGAGCCAGTATGTACCACATGAAAAAGTGATAGCTCTATTTCATGACCATTTATTATTATCTATGTTGGACATTCATAGGGTTACAGTATTGTAGGACTCCACAATTCTTAGTAGGTATATGTATCTCAATCGTCTTCCAATGAGATTACACCATCATCGTCTAGTTTAGTGGATTCAAAAAAAAGCATAGGGTTATGAAACAATTGATTATTTCAATGTCTCGGAAACAATACTTGGGAGAAAAAACAAGCCAACCACATTATTCATTTGGTTGTGGGTGTTAGATTGATAAATGGAGGAGCCTTCAATTTCTCCCCCCACCAATAATATTAGTGACAATTTTATGAGACCTCATCCATACCACAAATGGCATGACATACACCCATGATAGGATATGGGATTGTTACAATTTATCTTTGGAAATCATTTGCATCCTTAGAAAGATTCTACCTTTATGTGGAGTATGTTGGTGGCCATGTGACTTTAATGTGGGTTAAGGCATAAATATTCTTGGAAACGAGACAATATGATGTCTCCTCCCAATGTCTCCAATATAATTATTAAGGGTTGAGATTGAAATATAATAAACATCCAAACGGTAAAGGAGACTATTTCCAGTGACATGGAGTACGTTTTAGCTTATTCTTCCCCTGGCACATGTTGTTAGATTATTGAGAGGGGGGCGTGAATCAGTAATAGAGTCTTTTAACCACAGTATATAAGTTTTGTTAATTTTATGAAACAATATCATTCAATAAGTGAAGAATAAATAAACCATGAACAATGAGCAATCATACACATATATAGTACACTGGTATTTTTATGTGGAAAACCAATGTGGGAGAAAACCACAAAATGATTTTTCTTATATGTCTTTAAGAATTACATTCATTGGAAGCACCAAATTCATTTTTTTTTCTAGCTGCAACTGGAAGGAGGCTCCAACCCTATTTATTTTAAAGCTACAACCTGAAGGAAGCTCCAACTCCCCAATTCTCTATATCCAACTAGAAGGAGGCTACAACCCACTATGTTCTTCGGCTACAATCGAAAGGTGGCTACAACCACCTATACTTTCCCCATCCAAACACCTTGAAACATAAGTGTCAAATAACTAATGAAACCACTGTCACTGTGAAATACACTAGTACAAATGCAATACCCCTGTTTCCCCCAGCTTGTAAATATAACTATATCCTGCTAAAAGACTATGGAAAGACTAATTATGTGTGGATATTGGAATTTATGAACCTTTTGTGATAGAAGGTAATGTATATATTTCTACTACTAAATAAAATGGAATATGTTACATAACTCTTGAAGGGGTTTCCAAGGTAGATCATGATGCATGAGAGAGATAGTGAGGGGAACCGGTAATGGTTGAGATGATCCATACCAAACCAATACTCTGCTAGATTTAAATTTTTTAGACCTAGAATAGTCCTTTGACCCAGAGAATTTAATTACCATTCAAACTGGTAGTTGGGAAGTCTTCCTCAAGAGTCAATGAGGAGATGAGAAGAGTACCTATCTGGAACCTTCCTGACGTAACCCACCCAATTGGGAATTGGACCCATGAAATATTGTTGAGGAAGGAAAGAAAAGGAAGGAAAAATTGTGGGCAGAGAGGGAGGATGTAGAGGAATGGGTTTGGTGATCAATTCTGAAGATGGAGAGCATGTGCAACTCTCTAATTCTAAAGAGAACTAAAAAAAGAATTTGTTTATGGGTATAGGATCTGTTGGGAAGCATATTATAACCAATATAATAAATGGGGTTGCAGAGAAGATGAGTGAATAAGGAATTACTCATTGCATACCCCCTTGCTTGGTGGAGTGAAAACCGATCTACCAAGTTCCTGTGGGAGGAGGAGAGTAACCTTCGTCCCTGGCTATTGTTGAACAAAAGGAAGAATAACTCTCAAGGCATCATGATCTAGCTAGGGGGTGGCCAGTGGCAAATACTTCTAGGAGTTTTTTTGTCTAGGGTTGGGTGGAAAAGGGCACCCCTTTCAGCAGTTGCAACACTTTCTTGGTTCTAGATAAGTATATTTTTCTAAAATCTTTGTAGTGCTAAGTTCAGTGATAACTATAGTCCATGTTTTAGAGAAATACAAGTTCAATATTTTTTATTAAAGTACCTTGAAAAATTTAGGTGTGAATGTGAAATGTAACAACTTAATGTTATTTTGGTGAACAATTTCACCTTGTGACTATCTGTGCTGAATTCTGGGGGTGAATGTTATGGTTGAATGAGTTGCACAACCTACTTTGTGCATACGAAAGGATGAATGAACATTTAATAAAAATAAAAGTCTCTATAAAGAATCTGGGAAGTGAGAGATTTTCTTATCCATATTAGTGTACTATTTTAGCTTGTCATCAATCCTTATTACACATATTTTAGAGTATATCAGATCTGGGTTTGCACTTTAGGGAAACAACTCAAATATTTAAAAATGAAAAAATCATTACAAATAAGTAGTGAGGAAAATAATTTTGGAATTATACATGACACTTCTTACTTGAATTCAAAGTACAAAAAACCTTTAGATTTCATTTGGGCATTAATAAAAATTATGTTAAACTTGTGTTAAATCTCCTATAAATTTGGGAAGAGTCCTCATAATTATGCTGGGTTGTAATTTTGGTAGAAATACCGAATTCACTCTAGAGGAAATTATTGTCTTAGGACCAATTTCCTTAAATCTTGGTAAGAAAAGTAAAGCTCGGTAAGAAGGAGAAAGTTTACTCCTTTACGTGTGAGGAAAGGAAATTATAAACCATATTTTAAATGGAGAAAAATTTCCTCCTGAATATGATTTTATTTTTATTATTTTAAATGTCGGGAATAAGGAAAACTAATTTCCATTTTTTCCCTTTATTTCAGGTTTAATTAAATAAAATTTATTTAAACCCTACTGAATATTGAGTTTGTACACAAATATTGCAGTGTGTGTGTGTGTGTGTGTGTGT
>ML777919.1:568784-590536 GCA_009831015.1 Picea engelmannii
GACTTTGGGACTCTAGGAGCTCGGGACTTTGAGACTCCAGGGTGTTTGGGGTGATGAAACTCACGAGCTAAAATCGTCAAAGGCCCAAACCCTACCTTTCCCTTTACAAATGTTGCATGGATAATAAATATAATAAATTATATTTTATTTTATTTAATGCGATCAATTAAATTAATTGATTATAATAGACTTTTGTTGCAATATATTATATTATAATCCAAGATAATTTATTTTATTTAAATCATGATATAATACAAGTGGGACCCCTTCAAGACTCCAAAACTCCAGGACTCCGAGATATTTGAGACTGAAGAATGCATGAAAGAGTCGAAGGAGTTGACCCAGATATATCTTCCCTCATTCCAATGTTAAATATAATATTGGAGATTATATAAACCTAGGTGCATTTTTCAATGGGTATCATATAATATAGTATGTTATACTAAGGTTCATTAAAATAGCTACACGTGGATAATGTCAACTCTTTCCCCTTTTTAAATATTTAATAATTTGTAACGTGTATAAGTGGGGACCACTTCGGGGCTTTGGGACTCTGGAGCTCCAGCAGGTTTTGATAATGAAGAGTATGTTGGAGAACTAAAGGAGTTTACCAAGAGAGCTCTCTCTATCATTCCAATATTAAATATAATATTGGGAACTTAATAAACTTGGGTGTAATTTCTAAAGGGGTGTAATATAGTATATTATAATAAACAAAATTTTATTATAATATTTTCACATGAATGAGTCCAATCCTTTTCCCTTTCTAAAATTTATATTTAAATACATAACACATATAAGTGTGGACCCCCCTTCAGGACTCCAGGAGTTTGGGAGTTCGGGATTTTGGGATTCCATAATGTTTGGGGTGATAGAATAAACAAGCTAAAAGGGACGAAGGTCGAAACCTACCTTTCCTATTCCAATGTTTGCATAAATATTGATACAAACATTAGAGGTAATTAATTATATTATAATTTAATATAATTAATTATATTTGCATCAATTTATAATATAAGTGGGACCCTCTTTGGAACTTCAACATTCGTGAGATTTGAGTATGTTCATAAAAGCGTGAAGAGGAATTTCTCAGAAGTCCGAATACTTAGGCGTTAATTGATATTAATAACTGTAAGTGCCCTTTGATACGTTTAATTATATTATAATATAATTAAGTAGGATTATATTATAATATAATTAATTAAAAAAATTATTTATTAGCATGATTAGATTAGAATTTTACATGATGGGGTATTGATATAATAATTAACACTAAATTTACCCTAAAATGTGGGATTACCAAGGTCAAAGAGAAGTAATCCTTGATTTTACTGGGCCGATCACTTAGGCCAAATAAAAATGTAATTATGGGGTTAATGAGTTAATGAAGATTAATTACCCCTAATGGGGATTAAATAAATGATTAGTAAAGTGTAGGATTTTATTATGATAATGATTAATTAATTTGATAGGCCTATAAAAGCTAGACAAGTGTCAACCTCTAGTTGTTAAAATATTCGTATGCTATGATGATGTGGTGTATCGGGTGATAGGGAGCCACGTGGTTTCCACATGGTGGTCAATGACTCTAGTCGATGAAGGCCTAAATAAATTTGAAAGATCATGACCTTCCATCCAAAACTCAAATCAGGAAAAAAATTTAGTCGTTGGAACATCCTCGTTGAATTGAAGATGATGGAATCCTAGTTATAGGGATTTGAGGTGATTGAGAAAAGAAAACTTTGTATGCCCCATCCCTTAAAAGGATACTTAGGGGGTTGGGTGTGTGTCAGAATGGTATCAGAGAAGGCAACAACACTTGACATTCTTGGACTCATGAACAAGATGAACAATTTTATTAGAGAACCTTTAAGAGGTAGCACCCTATCTTACCCCATTCATAAGAAGCTTATTTAAACCATTACTGAAGAGAGGAATGAAACTTTATGTTGTTGTTATATGTTTTAAAAATATGAATTGTGTGTTGTTAATGTTTCCAAATAATGAAGCTAGTTTCACCTTACAAATTGCATGTGTTCATAAATTAGTATATAATTAACTAAAAATAAATGTTTTATCAGCACTCAAATAGTCAGTGGATAGCAAGGAAAACTACAACGTAAATAATGGTGACCCACCATGAGTTGGGGGAAATCTCCCACAATAAAGAAGAAGAATCTGATGAGAGGAGGGTGGTGGAAACCCCTACGGATTTGGTTAAAACTGTAAGAATCCTCATGGAATAATTACAAAGTTGTAAGGCAGGCAATGAAATATTGATAATAGAACATGAAAAACAAATTGAAATTAATGCATTTCTACTACAAATCCCCTCGACAATACAAAGGAAACTACAACATGGGCCAACTTCCAGTGATGTGGATAAACATCATACTAAGAAAACCCAAATTCCACCTGAGATACAAAAGCATGGTCCTAAAAGTAGACATACAAGGAGAATCACCTCAAAGAAGGCCCAACATGGAGCCAAGAGACATGCTAACACCAAGGAATCAACTAAAGAATCCTCTAGTGAGGAAACCGAAAACTCCAAGGAGTTGTCTAGTAGTGAGACTATTTCACATTATCAAAGGAGAAGAAAGAGAAGGAAACATTCCAAGAGCCATGACCCTAAAGGGTTTAAGAAAGCCAAACCTCCCACTTTTGATGGAGAAATTAGAGAGGGGGAAGAAGTAGAAGTTTGGCTACTTGGCTTGAATAAGTACTGCTGAGTCCATGACTACTCTAAAACTTTAGAGGATCGAATAAACATTTTTAACTTGAATGGAAAGGACCCCATTTGGTGGGAGGACCTTAGGAATGTAAAAGGAATTCATGAGAAGGATTTCTCATGGAAACATTTCGAGAAATACTTTAAGAAGAAGTACTTGTATGAAAGATACTATGATTAAAATACCAAGGAGTTCTATGAACTCAAGCTAGGACAACTCACAATAGATGGATATATAAACATATTTCTTGAGTTGATGAGGTATGTGCCCTACATAAAGGATGAAAAGGTAAAGATGCAATGATTTATTAGTGGACTTCCTTAGTCCTTCTGAGATAGAATTTAGTTTGATGAACCTAAGAATTTAGAGGACACTATTTGAAAGGTAAGGTACTGTTATGAACAATTCAAGATCAAGGTAGAACCTCAACAGGATTGGAAGAAGAAAAGTAAATTGGGATTCAAGAAGAATGGGTTTAAATCCTCAATATTTAAAAATCACAGGATAATATTTAAGATGATCCTTCCTACTAAAAGTGTGTATCAACGTAATTTTCCATCTCAAAGTGGAAATAAACCTTTGGATACACCCCAGGAAAGACATAAAATACAAAGAAAGAACCCTTTAAATGTTGGGAATGTGGAGAAGAACATTTGCTCAGGGAATGCCCACCTAGAAAATAGGACAATATGAGGATCCAAAACATCCAGGAGGCTACCACAGTCAATGATGTGTCTAGGAGCATGCCACAAATTTATGCAGCCTTGGATAATAGACAAGCTAACCACCAATTTTTAGGGGTGTATATGGAAGTTATGCTTGTCAACCATATAGTTTCCATTTTAATTGACCCTCGTTCTAATATGATTTATGTTTCCCCTCAAACTATTGAGAAATGTATATTGCAACAAGTAAAAATGCTAAATCATGGTTGGTACAACTAGCCAGTGGAACAAAAAGAAAGGTGACATAGGTCATACTAGCATGCCAACTCATTTTGAATGGATTGCCCACCCAAGAAACCCTAAACATGCTCCCTTTAGGATCTTATGACCTATTGATTGGCATGGACTGGTTGGCTTCCCGTGAATCCATGTTGGATTGTTATAATAAAATGTTGGAGTGTGAAGATGAGGAAGGGGGGAAATAAACTCTATAAGGAATTCAAAAGCTTGTCTCAGTGAGAAAAATATCAACCCTTCAAGTGGGGAAGTATTTCATAATAGTATATCCTTTGTATGCAATACAAGTGTTGAGCTATGTTGAGAACAATAAACCAAGCCTAGAGGACCATCCTATATGAAGAGAGTATAAAGATGTGTTTCCAAAAGAGGTACCAGGTCTACCTTCAATAAAAGATATTGATTTTTCAATAGAACTTGTACCTGGAGCAATGTCAATGTATAAAGAACCCTATAGAATGAGCACACCAAATCTAATTGAGATCAAACTACAACTAAAGGAGATGTTGGACAAAGGTTACATTAAGCCTAGTGTGTCTCCTTGGGTAACACTAACTTTGTTTGTGAAGAAGAAGGATGGCACACTCAAGTTGTGCATAGGCTATAGACAACTCAAAAATATGACCATTAAGAATAATTATCCCTTGCCAATAATTGATGACTTGTTTGACCAATTAAAGGGCGCTACAATTTTCTCCAAGATTGACTTGAGGCATGGATAACATCAAGCCCGAATTAAGGATGAGGACATCCACAAAATAACCTTTAGGATGAAGTATGAGCACTATGAATTTTTGGTGGTGCCATTTGGGCTTACCAATGCACCAACCACCTTTATGTGCTTAATGAATAATGTGCTCAGCAAGTTCTTGGACAGATTTGTGTTGCTTTTCATTGATGATATCCTAATCTATTATAAGAGTAGGTAATAACATGAACAACATCTCAATTTGGTGCCTCAAGTACCGAGAGAGAAAAATCTCTATGCAAAGTTTAGTAAGTTTTACGTTTTCCAAAAACAAGTCCATTACATAGGCCATGTTATCTATGAAGAAGGAGTGGTAGTTGATCCTGAAAATATCAAATCCATTATGGATTGGCCTACCCCAAAAGATGTAGTTGATATCGTATCATTTGTGTCCCTAATAGGGTACTACATGAGGTTCATAAAGGGGTTTTCCAAGATTGGTTATCCACTCATCTCCCTTCAGAAAAAGGAAGTTATCTTTATTTGGACAGTAGAGTGTGAAGAGATTTTTAAGTCGTTGAAACACCATTTAACCAGTGCACCTATGCTAAAGATTGCAGACCCCAAAAAATATTTCCTTGTGTGTACAAATTCCTGCAAGGAAGGACTCAAAGGAGTGCTTATGAAAGAAGGGCATGGGATTTTCTACGAATCTAGAAAATTGAATGAGCATGAAATCAATTAAATGACCCACGATTTGTAATTGGCTACCATAGTACATGCTTTAAAAATGTAGAGGCATTACCTCCTAGGAAGAATATTCATACTTATGACAAACCATAGTGGGCTAAGATATTTTTTCAACCAACCCAAACTCAATGCTAGATAAATATAGGTGGATGGCTCTCCTTAGCGAGTTTGATTTTGAAAGAAAACATATTAAAGGAAAAAAAAATAGGCCGGTTGATTCCCTTAGTAGTAGTATGAAAATGATTCGCTTGGAAATTGTAGTTGGAAAAGGGGATGTAGTTGGAACAACCAAAACGGTTAGTTCAGAATCGCAACAAAAGATTTGTTTGCAAACTCAAGAATCATTGTATGACCTTAAGCATGCCACGAAAATGGTACAAGATGTTTGTTTCCTTCATGGTGAGCCAAATTTTATGAGTATAAACATTGTGTTTATGGTATATTCATTATCTTGGTGTTATATGTTATGCTTGTTGCAAGCACAATCATGGTTGAGGTCAATAGGTTGGCTTAGTTGGTTAGGATGTTTGTTATGAAGGATTTGGGAGAAACAAAATAAATCTTGGACAGGGAAATACACAAATACAGGAAATATGGTAAGCTTGGTTATCACAATAGAAGTATGTGGTGAAGATACTTAGGAAATTTAGTATGAATATTGTGAAACCGTTAAAATCCCTTTGGATTTCCATTGTGAGTTGTCTTCGGGTTTATGTCCTAACTGATGGAGAAGAAAAGGATTATATGTCCAGAGTATTATATGCTAGTAGGAAGTTTGATGATTGTGATGGAAATGGTCAACATTTTACATGCAGTTGGTGTTGTCAGTGGACACATGGAAAAACCAGGTGAAGAGAATGGAAGCTGGTGCTTCAAACAAAAAAGCACAAGTATCACCTACAGTGGTTGCAGTGATTTAGTCTTTGGTTATGATTCATGAGATTTGGACAAGAGGAGACCTACCTCAGGTTGTGTTTTGCAAGAATGCAAGGATCTATTGGGTAAGTATGGAGAGGTACAAAATGTGGTGTTTCATGGTGGTCAAAGTGTTGTGCATTTGACTAAAAATCCATCATATAAAAATGCACAAGTGTATCAGTTTATAAGGCATGCTACTAATAGAGGAAGAATGGCCCTGGAGTGAATCGTGCAGACATGTTCACATAACAGTACTGTTAGAAAAGTTGTGGAGCTGTGATAGTGTTTGTATTCTCTTGGCTTGTAGAAAAGGTGATGAATTAATTAAGGGCATGATATATCAAATAAATTGTTGTCAAGGTGGAGGTTGTTGGAAACATGCCAATGAATTTCCCAACATGCACATGCATGAAACTATATTTAGAATGTGCATGCATGCACTCTTCTGTTAATTGTTTGTGTAACAAATGGATCTTATTATAATCACTTTCTCTAATTGTATGAGAGATGCTATATATACGAGGATACCCATAGAGGTGAGAGTGCAATGTGTGTAGAGTGTGTGAGAAAGACACAATACTGTGGAGTGCAGTTGTGTGTGAGGATAGGATGGTTGTATGCATGTGTTGGCTATTGTAATTATCCCTTGAATAATAAGAATATTGATTATCATTGCTCGTGGTTTTCCCCCCATTCAGTTTCCACGTAAATCACTGTGTCAATTGTGTGATTGTTGTTCTTGGTTTAATCTTTCTTGTTGATGCTATGGTTTTTATGCTCTATTTTGCTTCCGTTGCCTAACAAGTGGAATCAGAGAAGGTTGAGTAGGTGTCGCAGGTGATCCAAGGTGAATTGTGTGTCGGTATCATGTGAGTGCAAGAACCTTTGGATGTATTTTTGGCATATAAGGACAAGCAGAATGAAGTATGGAGGAGCCCATAAATTTTCTAAGAACCAGAAGGTGTGATTGAGTGAGTTTTAGATCATCAACGCTCCCTAGGTAGTGTTAGAGGCATGCCTACACTCTCACACTTGAGAAATAGGAATTTTTCTTGGATCAATGCATCAGATTCAAGCACCATGGAGCACCACAAAATAAACGCTCCCTTTGCACACTTATAGAGAACTATTTAAAAATTTACACCCCCTTTCCATGCTCATAGGAGCGTCGATCCATAAAAATTTGCGCTCCCTTTCCACACTCAAAGGAGTGCCAATCTGAAAATTCGCATGGTGGTATGAATGGTATAAAAAAATATAAAATGTTTTTTGTCTTATTCATAAGACATGGTCGTGACTTTTACCTCTTGTCTTATTATGGAGAATCCATTATCAAGAATTCTAAGTTTGAGGTGGAGAAATTTAGCGGTAATAATATCTTTGCGCTATGGAAGCTAATATGAAATATTTGCTTGTGCAACAAGGATTGCAAAAGGCATTGGTTGGAAAGACAAAGAAACTGACAAGCATGATAGACAAGGACTAGGACGATCTTGATGCAAGAGCTCTCAGTACCATTCATTTGTGTCTGGTAGATGAAGTGTTGTTTAACATCATTGAAGAGGAGAAAATAATAGGTTTGTGGAACAGACTGGAGAGTCTATGTATGACAAAGTCTTGACAAACATAATCTTCTTGAAGAGGAAAATGTATAACTTGCAGATGAAAGAAGGTACGAAATTTGTTGATCACTTGAATTATTTCAATACTCTGATTTTTCAATTATCTAGTATGGACGTAAGGTACAAAGATGAGAACAAGGAAGTTAAGCTATTGTGTTTGTTGCCTGAGTCATAGATCATATAGTCACAAATATGTGGTTTATCTCAATAGATGCCATTGAATATTACACTATTGTGGGATCCTTTTTTTCTGAGGAGGTGAGGAGAAGATCTAGTAAAGAAACCTCAACAAAAAAAGCAATGGTGGTCAGAGGTCGATCTATAGAAGGAGGGAAATATCAAAAAGGTAAAACCAGGTCTAAGCTAAAAGACAGTAAGGGTAAGGGAAAATGTTGGTTCTGTGGAAAATCTTGGCATCTCAAGAAGGATTGTTGGAAAATACAACAAGTATCGAAATATGACTCCACAAAAGAAGCAAATTCAACTACATGTATGGTTGATGAAGTTTTGTATATCTTTTGTGTCTCACCACCTGTGTTCACATAGAAGGTGCAGGGTGGTGATGGTTGAGTCATCGTGAAATAATAATAATAATAAAGATGTATTTACTTTGGAGTTGTAAAAATAATTGATTATGTGCAAATGGGCATACGTCTATAAGACATGGATAGGCATGCATACCCCTATTTTATCAGGTCACCTATGAAAATTCTAAACACAGATTTAGGTAGATTGAATATGTGTGGGGGCATGTATTTTGGGTTAACCTTGACTCGGTGAAAGATTTAAGGAGCTAAATTTGGTTTTTAGGTCAAAGCATATAGTTTTTCGAGTCCATGTTTTTGGGTAGCCCATGGTATTTTTTCCATGGATTGCATGTAATAAAGCCTATAAAATGCTTGGTGAAATTCATTGTAAATGGGCTTGGAGGTAAGCGGTGAAGGCTTACTTGGTAGGCTTGGTCAGATTTGGTCAAGGGAATGTCTGTGTTAAGGTGGAGCACTGGGAATCCAATGTAAATTCCTTGGAGGTGAGCAGAAAAGGTTCACCTTAGTTGGTTTGGCCTGATTTGGTCAAAGTTGTTTGAATTCAAAGTTCAAGGTGGAGCAATGTGTTCAAGTTATAAAGGTGGGTTTGTAGAAAGGTTGATTTTTGGGCAGGTCAATCAAGTGTTTGAGAATAGGTAAGTTCATATCCATGGAACTTGGAAATTATTGCAAGGAAAATGGGATCAAATAGGCATATTCAGTAATGCCAAGTTGTATCAATAGTTATGGGAAGAAGTGGTTGTGTCATCTAGTAACTCGGTCACAATCAGTTGCAAAAGACTAGAATATTTCGGAAGAGGTATGAACATGTCATTTGGTAATTACTCAAATGTGAAATTATTCGGTTGTGATGCTTATGTTTTTTTATCAGAATTCTAAGTAGGACCCATATCAAACAAGTAGGTATTTGATATGGCAATGATGTTAAGGGGTGCAAACTATGGGATCCTACTACCCATAGAATCATCATGGACATAGATGCAGTGTTTTATGAATATCCTTTTATAAACTCAAACATAGTAAAAGATGAAAGGTTCAAAGCATGGCTAGTAGTAGAAGGGTATTTGGAATGTATTGATTTCCATGAAAGTTTCTCACCAATTGTTAAAAGCTTGTTTCTATTCAAGTTGTGTTAGAACTAGTTGTGTTACTTGATCTTGAGTTAGTACAACTAGATGTTAACACTGTTTTACATGGAGTTTTATTGGAAAAGGGGATGTAGTTGGAACAACCAGAACTGTTAGTTCATAATCAAAATATAATATTTGTTTGCAAAGTCAAGAATCATTGTATGCCCTGAAGCATGCAAGGAAAATGGTACAAGATGTTTGATTCCTTCATGGTGAGCCAAATTTCACAAGAAGTGAGTATAACCACTGTGTTTATGGTATATTCATTATCTTGGTGTTATAGGTTATACTTGTTGCAAGCACAAGCATGGTTGAGGTCAACAGGTTGTCTCAATTGGTTAGGAAGTTTGTTATGAAGGATCTGGGAGTAGAAAAATAAATCTTGGGCATGGAAATACACAGAGACAGGAATTATGGTAAGCTTGGTTATCACAACAGAAGTATGTAGTGAAGATACTCAGGAAATTTGGTATGAATATTGTGAAATCGGTAAAATTCCTTTGGCTTTCCATTTTAAGTTTTCTTCAGGTTTATGTCCTCATTGATGAAGAATAAAAGGGTTATATGTCTCGAGTATTATATGCTAGTAGGAAGTTTGATGATTGCGATGGGAAATGGTCAACATTTTACATGCAGTTGGTGTTGTCAGTAGACACATGGAAAAACCAGGTGAAGAGCATGGAAATGGGTGCTTCAAACATAGAAGCACAAGTATCACCTACAATGGTGGCAATTATTTAGTCTGTGGTTATGATTCATGAGATTTGGACAAGAGGAGGCCTACCTCAGGTTATGTCTTGCAGGAATGAAAGGATATATTGGGTAAGTATGGACAGGTATAGGATGTGGTGTTTTGTTGTGGTCAAAGTGTTGTTTGTTTAACTAACAATCCAACATATCAAAATGGACAAGTGTGTCGGTTTGTAATACAGGTTATTGATGGAGGAAAAATTTTCCTCATTGGAGTGAATCGTGTAGACATGTTCACATAATAGTATTGTTAGTGAAGTTGTGGAGATGTGATGGTGTTTGGATTCTCTTGGCTTGCAAAAAAGGTGATGAATTAATTAGGGGCATGATATATCAGGTAAATTGTTGTCAAGGTGGAGATTGTTGGAAACATGCCAACAAATTTCCGAACATGCACATGCATGAAACTATATTTAGAATGTGTATGCATGCACTCTTCTATTAACAATTTGTGTAACTGATGGATCTTATTATAATTAGTTTGTCTAATTGTTTGAGAGATGTTATATATATGAGCATACACATAGAGGTGAGAGCAGAATGTGTGTAGAGTGTGTGAGCAAGACACAATACTATGGAGTGCAGTGTGTGTGTGAGGAGAGGATGGTTGTATTCTTATGTTGGCTATTGTAATTCTCCCTTGAATAATAAGAATATCGATTATCATTTCCCATGGTTTTTCCCGCATTGGGTTTCCACATAAATCAGTGTGTCAATTGTGTGATTGTTGTTCTCGATTTAATATTGCTTATTGTTGCTCTAGTTTTTATGTTATATTTTGCTTTCACTGCCTAACAATATCATCCTGCTCATTGTTGGTATTTCTACGTCTATGACACATAGAAAACCTCCACCACTGCATATGTTTTTACCAACTTCTGGGACCAATGTATACTCCATTTGTAGCCAACAAATCATGGAAAAGAATGGAATTTGACCTTTCTTTACTAGGTTAAAAATTGATAGCTCAATCTCTCTCATCGAACTCAATTCTGACAAGTTAAATACATTTCTTCTTCCTAATTGGCACCGCTATTAATCAATAACAATTGTACATGTTTTTCTCTTTGTTGGTTACTCATCACCAATGCAAAAAATAAAGTCGCACCTTCCACATTCCCCTTCACTTTGATCTAATATACTACATGTCAGGTCTATAGGAAATCAACCTTACACATAACAATCATCTTTCATTTTTTTCCCTTAACAACTTTTCCACATGAGTAGATTGCAAGCAATCTTCATTGAAATAATCAGGCTTCCATAAGTCTTACAGTAGCATCCAACGAAAAATGTCTATCATTTCCCACGGTCTATTCAATGCTCACCTTATATGAAAGACCAACACACATCTACCAGATATCTGTACGACCCAATACTCACCTTATACAAAATACCAACACATATCTACCATATATCTATACAATCCCACGTGCAACCATTGAGGCTAAACGTTATTCCTTTTGTTTTTTTGTTTGAATCTTGATAAAATCACTATTTTGTTGTTGTTTAAATTGCATTTATTAATTCATAAATGGATACCTCATGCTGAAAAACACTAGGAGCATTCAGATTATACAAACTTAACCACTCAAATTTTCACATCCAACCATTCCTTACAAAATTTTGAATTTTGGGCAAAAAAAAAAAATGCCAAAAACACACAGCAAGGTAGAATGTTTAAACACATCTAAAATAATGTGCACCAATTACCAAGACATGTCCAACAGAATGTGTAGTTCTACATGTAGAATATACACCATTGGAAGCCATTAACTCCTTTCCTTGGCTGCAATTTAACCTTGGAAATACATTGATGGAATCCAATCACAACAACCATCCATCCAACAAAACAACATTTCTGAAAGGGGCTCTTTTGTCATCCTTGAATTCCAGTGAATCTGAAACAACTCCAAACAAATCTATCAATAACTCGATTTGGTTTTCTACTGGTATTCCTAGATCTCTTTCACAACAAATCTAATCTTAGCGGCACAACCACATCTAGCAATAAATTGCGTGTAGTGACAATAAAAATCAATCAACAAAAAATGACATGTCGATTGCATAAGAAAGGTCAACATACTCAACATAACCTTCTCAACAATAGGTCGGTACCAATGTCTTCACAACACCAATATCCCATTTTCAAGCAATCAACATAGATGGAGTCAAAGTGAGTGGCATGGCCATACCGAGATTCCTTGGTGGTCATCCCTCGAACTCGATCTATAAAATCTTAATATGCACTCGCAATTCAGGCATGAATATATCCATCGCCAACTTGTTGGAAAAATAGTCAAATAAATTTGTCGAACAAATTAAAATAATTTTTTATCAGTAAAAGAACTTGTATATATTAGATCCATCTTAACCTCAGATTTATCAAATGCCAAAAGAGATCAAATGTCTCCAGGTGCAAATCTTTGTTAGAGTAAAATACTTGAGGAAATATTTTCACCTTGAGAGATTTTGATCCATCTCAATGCTTGATAGATTCAGGATTAACATGGATCTAGGTTGGTTTCATTCATAGGGATCACACATAATTTGTACATGAATGACATTATATATATGGATATGTCTAAAATTAATGTGATCATTTGAAATTTACTCACTTTCTTAAGTTAGTTGAAAATATAGACAATATTATCCATAAGGATCAATGCCAAAGTGACACAATTTGTAGGTGATCAATATGATGTATATTTTTATATATATATAATATTAACCTAATCATTTCAAATTTACTCATTTTCCTCATTTGGTTGAAAGTATAGAGAGTATTATCTAGAAGGTTGAAAGTATAAAGAGAATTAAACTGATCATTTGAAATTTAGTCACTCTCTTCACTTGGTTGAAAGTATAGAGATTTTCAAGAGTTACATGAGGAATAAGTTGAATAGAAATAAAGTAACATTGTTGAATGATGAAAAATGTCAATAGTAAGAATGTAATCAATTACAAATAGTTTGAATTGTGATGAATAACAATCTATCTTCTTCTTTTTTTCTAAGAGTCACACTTATTATTTTTCTCATCTTCTGATATGGAACAAAAAAGGAGGTTGAAATGGTAGACCATTCAAATCTTTAACTTGGGATATTGTAGTAAAATTCATACCCTTTGTATCTTGCTTCCCAATATTAATATTAACTTTCTCCAATGTCAATGATTCTAACTTATGGATTGTTAAGCCCTAAGAAAATTTCAAAGAATGTTGTTTCTTAATAGTTCTTTCAATAGTTGTAAAAGGAATTGTTTGAGGGAATGATATTTCTACTACACTTAATCATTTTTCATTGTATTATAACTAACACCCTAATATTTTGTATTATATCATTGGTGAAATCATTTCAAAAACTTGATTGCTCTAAATGATTTTTCATTATACCGTCACTAAAATCAATGCACCTTATTGTTTTTCATTAGGTCATTAATGAAACCAATGCAACTACTTGTTTTCTTTAAATCAATTTTCATTATATTATCACTAAAATAAATATAGCATTTTGTATTCATTTGTATCATTGTTGAAATCATTGCAACAATGTGACTACTTTAAATCATTTTTTATTGTATCATCACTTAAATAATTACACTTTATCGTTATGCAATATATTATGCAATATATCGTTGTTGAAATCAATGTAACTATTTGATATATCATTGCTAAAATCAATAAATTTACTAAATTTCATTAATCATTTGTACTTTGTCCCCTCCTCCTCTTTTTTCTTTATCAAACCAAAAATATTTAAGGTTAGTTCCTTTTTAGCTTTTTTATTTTTATTTTCTTCATTTCCTCTTTAATGGATTTCATATCTAGCTTACATTCAAAATTATTAAATGCCAACTTATTGTTTATCTTTTTTCCCCAATTTTTTATTGTTACCATTCATTACAAGGTTTATTAAATTTTCTCATTTTCTTTTTAATGGATTTGATATCTAGCTTATGTTTGAAACTACTTATTAATCACTCAAAAAATTGAAATAAAATTACAATAATATTCTCTTAACATCCAACTATCTTATCCAATGAATAAGCGTCCAAAAATATTAAAAACAATCTTGTATATTAAATTAAGATATGAAATAGAGCTTGAAATTGTTTAATAAAACTCTATTTATTTATTTACCTATTTTTATTTTATTTTTCCATATTACTTATATATTATAAAAAATTCTTGTATCTTCACAATGACATTCACAATGACGTGAGAGTCCAAGTGAACATCATGAATATATCACTCTCATGGGAAATTAGTGTAGATTTTTCAAACAAGACTTATTATAAAAATATGCATTTCTTCTTCACAATTTTTTGAGCTTGATCTTCTTGAATGTGATCACTTATATGTGTATATATGTTTGTAATATGTAAGGGCTCATGTAATTGATTTTTAATTGAACCAACTTTATTTTTATTATTGTTATTGTGTTTTTTAAAATTAAGTGTACTTTAATTTTTTTATGTAACTTTATCTAAGATAACATTAAAGTGACAACACCTTCCCCATATTGGGATGTAGGTGCTTTTTACAATCAAATATAAAGAAATGTGTAATTCTTTTAGTACTTAACATATATTTGATACATAATATTTGAAAAAAAAAATAAAAAATGATAAAAATATATTTCAATGTCTATCATTAAAAACAATTTCATTGTCCACCTTTTCATCTAAAACTATTTTCTACAATCCAATATGATTTCTCAATATAGATTTAACACATAGCACTTCGAGAGCTGACATAGCACAAGGTGCTTGGGCCAAATTTCAACAATGTTGTAGTTTTGAGCAGCACGATAATTATGATTAAAGGTCGACTTTCAGATTGTTCTCTTGGGTGGGAGTAGGATAGAGTCAAAACTTGGTTTCTCAATCTATAGTGCTCCAGACGGAGGAGGAAATGAAGTGGATGTTGGATCCGATGCAACTCTGGTAGTTACATTTTCCTTACCGTATTTACCTAGCAGTGTGTCATATGTTGTGATGCGAGTGGTCAAATCTACCCCATTAAACATATAAATGTGACCACTCGATGAAGATTCCTTGTTAGGAGGATGACTTGGATTACTTCCTATTGGAGGTGCAGGATTTTGTGCAACCAATGATTGTTGTTGTGGAAAAGGTTGTGTCAATACAACGAGTTGAGAATTTCCTTTAAAATTTTTAGCAAATTCATCTTGATGGGGATAGTCTCGTGTGTAGTGATATTTACCACAAATGAGACATGGAAATTTTGGTTTACATTGTGGTTTATTTTTAGTGCTAGGTGGTTGTGCTTTTGTTTTTGGATTTTTTGTTTGATTATTTTTTTTCTTGGCTTTATTCTTAGTTTTCTATTCCCCCCCTGATTGTTGTGGAGAATCATATTGGACTGCATTCACTTTGAATAGTTGAGTTGGGGTGAATTTTGATGAGAGTGGAGTCTGCCTGATAACTGGGGTAGTGGTTGAATGATTGGTTGTGTCGGTCAACTGTGAACTGGACTGGGTTTTCACGGAACCGATAACTCCATCCGAATGAGAGGTAAAGGATGGTTTTCATGGATTGGTTGATGTACAGGGAGCGTTTGGAATCAATTTATACAAAGTATCTGATTGGGAGTAAACCAAATCCGGATACTAAGCATGAGAAATGGCTTCCTCTTTTGTGACAACACCACCCATGGCTACATATTGAGCAATAGGGGGAAATATAGATTTGGTGAACCATTCCACCAACAATTGGTCGAGAATGGTTTGTTTGATCAACCATCGTCAACGTCTCCATTCATAAATATGATCAGAAATATGTGTGGAGTTAGTCGGACGAAGGGAGGTCAACAGTTCTATGTCAGTTTCGTAGCGGATAGGCAATTGGAAGTGAGTGAGAAAATCCATATCAAGTGAATTAAAATATTGAAAAGTTATGCGTTGTAACGTGATGTACCATTTAGTCGTTGAAACCGTAAGTGTACGCTAGAAAAGACGTAAACGAATAGAATCATCCATCATTGAATTTGATGAACATCATAGATGAAAAGTCATAACAAGATTATTAGGGTCTTCACCAGGTTTGTCGTCAAATTTTGGAATATCAGAAGGTAATTTGGAAGGAATGATTGTCCAAAAAGGGGAGTGTAATATGGGATCATTGGTTAATATCGACAAATCTGGTAGATATAAAGTGGCTAAGAATGGTAACTATCGATTGGCTTGAGGATGATACTTTTGTGGCATAGGAACACTAGTAGGACCATAAACTAGTTGTGGTGGATAGTTGTATCCAACAGGTACTCCCATATTCTATTGATTTTGACTAGCAAAAGTAGGATTCATTTGTTGAGAAATTTTCATAAAAGGAGAAGGGAAACCCATTTTTCCCTAGGGAGGATAACCAATGTAACCTAGGGGAGGATAGTTAGCTTGACTATTTTGAGGAGGATAACCATTTTTCCCTTGGGGAGGGTAACTAGGTTGACCTTAAGGAGGGTAAGGAATTTTCCCTTGGAGAGGAAAATATGGTTGTCCTTGAGGACTCCAAGTGGGATTCAGGACCCCAGGGAAGGTTTGTCCAAAATGTAATCTAGAAGGATTGGAATTTGAGATTCCTCCTTACGGGTTGGGGTTCAATGATCCTTCCTGATGTGGTTGATGAAAAAATACTCCCTGGGGTGGTCCCCGGGATTGTGATGATTTTCCAATAAACGAAGGTTGGAATTTTCCCCTTTCCATTGGTTGGGTAGAAACTAGTATTTGATCGATAAAAGGGAGTTGTACCCTAGTCGCTATTTGTGGCAGGGTTTTGCATCCTTTGATGTTAAGGTGTCCCAACAGGGTTTTGTGGAGTATATGAAGTCATTGCTTGGAGAGGGATAGTAGGCGTAAATGTTAGGGTACTATGCAAATGACTAGGTAAAATGAATCTTGTTTCACTTTTAACCTGTCTGAAAGTGGTAGCGAGATTGATCGTTTGATTGACGGGATGGTCAATAGGATGATCTGATAGTCTCGCATCTGCACCAGTGGTGGTAGATGCATGTGGAGGGTCAAAGAGAGGTTGGACAAAATTATTTTTTTCATAAAGATATTGACCTGATGGAGTTATCCATATTGGAAGAATAGGAGTTTGTTGTGGATCTACCATCTCAATAAAGCAGACATGGGTAGTGCATTCTTCATTGAAATTTGGTTGTATTGGTTCCATGTCTAGTTGATCGTATGGCCATGACGGTAGGCTAGGGCAATCTTCTACTATAATGTTACCTGAAGAGTCCACTCGGAAAAGGAGTGGATCATGATGAATTTCCCAATATGGGTTTACAGGAAGGGTGGAACCTTCCTGAACCTCAACTAAAGCTCTCTCAAGATTTTCTAGCAAAGGAGTGGCAACACTCCTAGTGTTTGAATGATTTTTGACCTCTTCACAGTAAGTGTCTTTAGGTGGGTTAGGAGGTAGGGTTCATAGCCTTATGGAGGAAACCCTTGAATCCTAAGTGATCTATGAAGACATTAATTAGCCACAATACCAATTTTAAGGACAAATAAAGTAATCAAACAACACTCGCTAAGAAATATAGAAAACCAACAAGAAAAACAATATCTTCTCTCAATGAACGTACTAATTAGTGATGAAATCCAACATCGTGTGATCAAATCAATAATGGGCTAGGATATGAGCGAGTGGACCAGTTACGTTGGTGGCTTGCTTAAGAGACTTACACCTTGGTGCAATTTTCCTCACGATTTTACTCATGGGTGGAGGCCGAGTGAGTTTGACCAATGTATTTTACAGGGGAAACAAAGACTTCCCTTCATTGTCACCTTGTGTAAGGACCCTAAATATTATGGCTACTAAGAATACCAACTCACAGTCAACCTCTAGGAAGGTACATTTGATAGTCGAGTTTGAACGTATATGAAGGATATCATGTCCGAATTTCTTCAAGATAATTAAAGACAAATGGACCGGTAAAGCCCAGAGGACTCCGAAGGAATTTAGAATTCACAAAGCTCTGAGACCAAATGAAAACAATTTATCCTCAAAAAGGACACCCAATATATGATCATATTACTATGATTGGTTAAGCCTCGGAGGGATAATCTATGTTTCTCTCCCGCATGCGACCTCGTATTTAACCCATGTGTGAGAGGGGGATCCCAACTATGCTTATACGAAGGTTGGATTTTCTCTCCCTATCACAAGATTATGAGTTTGCCTTCAATTCTTTGGAGATTTATTCTCATAGCCTATTCCAAAGATCTATTCCTAGTCTATTGTTGGTGTAAAGATCCAATAAAATAAAAGTTTATAGTTCAATTTTAATTAGCGTTTATTTTCATGGTTGTTTGTTACAAAAGGGTGAATGATAGTGAAATTGATGATGTTTGAGACTCAACTCCACAAAAAGGTAAAAAGAATGCTATGCAAACTTTCTTTTCAATGAACTTATAGCTACAGGAAGGAAAATAGTTTTTGTTTTTGTCACTAACAAACACTCAAGAATGAAAATTTTTATGCTATTTTGTTCTCAAACAAGAATTCAAACAATTGTCAAAATATAAAAGAAAACCTTTTTAATATCCAAAACCAATGCATAGAAATACTTTGTTTGATTGTGAATGTAAACTACTAAGATATTTGTTTAATGCTTCGTTCTTTCTCTAATAATGAAAAAGGTTCTCTACCATGATTTGAAAAGTAAGAATAAAACAACACACAAACAAAGACACTCTCAGCAGTAAAGAAGAGACCGAAAGAAAAACAACTGTCAAACTATGCACTCAAATAAAAACACTAAGAAGCCAAAAGTCACACTTTATAGTCTTCAGAAATTGAGTAATGGATCAAGGATAAAGAAAAAAGTAGGTATTTGATCAATGATCTTCCCTATGACAACCTCCAATCAATCAGATAATCGAGAAGAGTGGCAAAACGAAACCAATTTTGAGAAAAAATGGTCCATTTTTCCATAAGGAAACAAAAACTCATTAAGGACTAAAAAGAATGAAAGGTACCAAGTTTGATTCAAACAAAGGAAAAGTTCAGATAGAATAAAATCTGATTTAGATAAATAAATCCAAAGACTATACCCAACAAGCAAGAAATTCTATAATTTCCAAATTAGAGGAAAATCGGCGCTCTGGTAATCAAAGCACGAGAGAATTGTAGCACTCCCTAGTAGATTCTAGGGGAGCATTTATCATGTAATAACTCTATGAATTGAATTGCAGAGGGGTGCTAGTTCTATGGAAATTTTGATAAGAGGGATAAAAACTCTCAATAACTCAGGAAAATTTAGTGAGAGGTTCCGTGAGACAACTTAGCAAAGATAAAAGAGATGTAAAGAAATATTAAATCAAAAAATGGGATATAAGGATAGGCAAAGGACACGGATGAACCAAGGAAAGAACAAACTGAAAATTTGCTCCCTGGTGGAGTTGCCAATTTCTGTTATGGAAATATTCCCTGTGGACATGTGAACTTTCCCTTGGATTACAGACCCCTCTACAGAGACAAAAAATTACATTTGGAAACTACCATTCCTACAGATTCATTTTATCCATCAAAAAAGAGAGAAGGAAGAGAAGTATGGTGTACCTCATTTTCGACGTTTTTCTAAGATGCTCCAATCTGTGAGCTCCAAACAGTGCCTGCAATGGACAACAAGAAACAAACGACTATCTTCTACTCTAATGGATTAGATAAAATAAATCGATCTATGAAGATTAAGACAATCATAGAAAAGCACATGTAAACACATACTTGAAGGAAATAGGCCAACTATTTTAATGAGAACTTCAAAAGAAAACTTACAATATTCATATGATGTTGCAGCAGCCTCTCCAAGTCCTCCTCGTCCAACCCTTGCTTGAAAGATCCACAATAAAAATAACAATGATTTGTTGATTTTCTCTCCTTCTTTACCATGGGAATGTATCCATTTATAATCTTTGAGAGGCTCAACTACCTTGGGTATATTTGGAATTAGTTGAGGATATAGATCCAATAGTTGTGATATATCCCTTAGATGCAGCCCTGGAGTTAGATTCGAGCCAAACAAATTTGATGCATCCATAGTTGTCTTTAGAAGAAAATGGGATTTCTCCCAAGATTTTCTCAACCAAATCAGTGCTCCCTTAGAATGGGAAACAATGCACTAAAACACTCCCCTTGAGATGGACAAGGAGCGCTTGCTCCCTATGTATGAATAGGGGATCGTTGATCTTCCCAAAAGTTGCCAAGATGAGCAATTCACATAGAAAAAAATTTGTTACGATTGTCAAATGATGGGGCTTCTTCTTCTAACATGTTTTATGGGTTTTAGAAAGTGTTTTCATGGTTTTGTTCACGATGCGACACTTGTTGAAAGAGAATGTGACACTTATAACACTTGCAACAAAAGTGCGACACTTACGACAGTTACGACAATGAGAATGTGACACTGTTGAAGTGAGGAATTTTGATGTGTAATAGTTGAGTGAAAATATTTCATTGAAGTATTGGTGAGAGGGTTGGATCACAAAGGATCATGATTCAATATCTTGATAGGTGGAGAAGGAATTCCATCTAGAGGTCATATAGGTCAAGGAGGAGAGAGAACAGAAGCAACCACGGGTGGGTTTTAGAGGACGGAATCCACAGGTAAGAGAAGAGTCGTACATAGCTTTTCATACAATATTTCTATACACATCCACGGGTCTCAATTGAGAAAGTCATGGATATCCATAGGTGTCTTCAGGTCAAAGAAAGGAAATTCACGTATGTATTGGGAAACTTGTCGGTACAAGGTCGTACAGAAGCACATGAGTCTCCAGGTTTGTTTGCAGTGTATAATTCTCTCAGTGGGCCATTATCCCTATTACGTAAGCCCTAATTTGACCTTAATAAAAGCATCATTGGATTAGTTTTCCCTCCAGGGTTTTTCTAGGGGTTTACCCAAAATTCTTGGTGTTCTTATGTGCTTGATTTGGTTTCCTTGTTTATGCTTTTGATGCATATTTCATTAAGTAACCTAGTTGTGCTTTAATTCATTAAATGTATTTTGCTTGGAATTAATTGTTGAGTGCTAGGTTGATGGAAATTTCAACATGGTATAATATCATACCTAGGGTTGAAAGAAGATTCAACAATAAATTGTCTCGAATGTGTACCGAAAAAATATTGAAGCTCCTAAATATCCATAAACTTGTATGCATACACACAATGATTTCAAGGATAAACAAAATTCCACTATATATGTGTGTGGTACACCAAACGAGAAAGATACTACTATTTTTACATCGTTGATGGAAACTAACAGTGATGCATCGGTAGGTGTTGAGGGTCTACTATTCGAAGACAACAACGACAACAACTGAACACATCATATAATTAGATATAGAAAAAAATTGCAAAGTAAACTCTCTCTCTCTCTCTCTCTCTCTCTCTCTCTCTCTCTCTCTCTCTTTGTGTATATATATATATAAGCATTGAAGAATAGAGATATGATCAAGATACTAACCTTCTTCATGAAACTTTCATGTCTAGTGGTCTCCATCGGTCCATAACAAGTTTGTTTGTCACCCAAGCATCTATAAGGGTCACATGAACTAGGATGGGAATGCCTAGTCTTTCCATGTAGCATCTCCTGGCAAAAATATGTTGCGGGGTTTGAAGGAT
>ML777919.1:590563-607056 GCA_009831015.1 Picea engelmannii
TCCACATCATATGAAGGTCCCTCCTAGTGGGATAATGCTATGAATGTGCTATGTTGCACTAGGCTATAGGTCAAGGTGGATAAGTATGATTGGGTCTTGCCAATTCTCTCTTCTATGGAAGAATGTTTGGTAAGAGGGTTAGGCCTTCTTCTAAGATGATGAGAACCTATCAATGTGCCATGCCTAACATTTTTTTGATCCTATGTGTACCCATGATCCACCCCCTAGAATTCACTAATATTAAATTAGTTGACATTGTGACCTAAGAAAAATTCATCCCATAATTTCCAAAAGAAATTCAAAGGTACATCCCTATTATTGCACGGAGGCTTATCAAATACCATGAAGCATCTATCCATCTAATTGTCTACAAATAGTTGGTAGGTGCACCAATCCATACAAATTCATTTCTTGATGATGAGAGGTTGTGAACTTCCAGTTCTCGGGTCAATAAACAATGTCATCAAGTTTTGTTTTGAAATGTTGAGGTCTCTGACTTAGTTTTTATATAGAAATATCCTTAAATAGTGAAACATTATAGCCCTATAATTCAAAATGTGTGAAAACTGGCCTTGGGCATTTGCAATAGAAGTAATAATGGTATTTAGGGATGTGGCTAGTGAAAGTCGTGAAGGTTCTTTGGTACTCTGGTATTTCTTATGTCTTGTATAAGGGTTCTTAGTGACCTCAACCCTGCATCCTGCATCCTTCATCAATTTCAATGTTTATATCTTTTGGTTCTAGGATGGATTTTGGTTTGTATTGATGTGTTTATGTTGGGTTTGAGTTTCCTCGAGGTGCACGCTCCATGTTAATTAAGTATGTTGCATTTTAATAAGAGATTTTTTTTTTGTTTTTATAATTTTAATAAGAGAAATCTAGCTCCTCAATTTGCTCAAGAAATCTTAAAAGGTCCAATGTGGTATATTGGTAGCAGTGAACTAGTTGTCGCTCTTTTCCAAAATTGACATTACATAAACGCATGGGCATTCCTACATCATGCACATATTCTTAGGAATGATCACGTGTTGTTAAGAACAACCAGTAAGCCTTGAGTTAGCAACCTCTGTGGTGGTTGAGGCTACAAACTCACTAACACTTGCATCAGAATGTGAGCATGTTCATCATCAAGTGCCCTTATACATTCCAAAGTTGCTACCTAGGACTACAAAATATTCACAATAGTAATATGTATGATCAAATGTTTCTTCCTACTTATTAGTCGCTGCCAAGGATTATAGTAATCGGTTAGTCGTTTTTGAATACTCCCACACAAAATTCAATACATTTTAACCCAAATTTTGAAATATCATTTCTTCTTTTACTTTTTATCGACCTACCAAATACTCACAACAAATTTTTTAAACCAAACATTGTTTTTAGGTCTTATTTGGCCTCATATCGAGGCCAAAGATGAGGCAAGAGGCTTAAACTTAGAAATCAGATATGAAATTATAGTAAGTACATTTCAGCGTGAATTAATGCTAAGTTTCAAGTTAGCATTAATTCACAAAAATTTAATGTTTAATTTTTTAGCAAGCATAACCCATAGTCGATAACCCATTGCAATGTCAAGAGGTGGCGGATTTGGTGTCTCATAGTGGGAGTTCGTGAGTTGTCAATTGCTCTCCACTTCCACTTGGTCACTTGCATGTCCTTTGTCTGCAAATTCTAGAGCTAGTCTAATTGTTATTTTTCCAAATTGATTTCCAAAGCTGATCCATTGCTATTTTTCCAAATTAATTTCCAAAGATGGTCTATTGAAAATGAAAATGGCCACCATCGTCTGGTCGATTTTCTATTTTACAGTCACAAATGGTAAGAACTTTTCTTTGAAATCATCTCCTGCATATCTAAAGTATATTTTGTTATTTTCAGTTATTTCAAAGGGTCTGGTTCCCTGTTTGTTTCGTAAACCACACACATCCATAATTTTCTATGAATGTCGGTGTTTTTAGCTGACTTGACTTTGCTAAGAAAGGGTTCGGGTAAACAACACGAATTCAAAGACAATGTACTCAAAATTTCATGATCATTGTTGTCTTTCCTAAATTTGATTTAAAACTTAAAATTGCCACAAAGGATTATGCTATAATGCCAAATTCGTGGTAACGTTTCTCTGCACTGGCCATATTTTGAGCATGAACGAATGGTGCAATATTTTACAAATAATTTCATTCATTAATCTCTGAAACATATTTTAGAAATTAATTTTACAAATAATTTCATTCATTAATATTTGATACATATTTTAGACATTAATTATGAAAGGAAGTATTCCCCTGGAGTTATTTCATGCTAGAGTTACTCTTTATTTGTTGTTAGAAGTGATTATGAGATTTAGATTGCTCGAAATTAATCATTGATGTTTAATGAGATTTACAGATATTTGGTTTCCCAAAGTAGATGGTGTGGTAATTTAAGAAAAAACAGTTGGGATTCTCATCAACATTGTCAAGGTTAAGTATACTTAACAAAGACCTTAACCGAATTTTGTGCACTTTGACTGTGAAATCATATTAACTAATCTATGTGTGTGAAAGGGTCCTTGTGTGTGAAAGGGTCCTTGGGATTCATTGTTTTTTCAAGAATTTCTTAGATTGTGTCTCTGCTCTTGACAAATTTCCTAAATTTGGACAAGACAATGAAAATAAATTCCAGGCTTCTTCTCCACAATTCTTGTTGTCAACAAGACAATGAAGATAAATTGCAGGTTTCTGAAAGACAAATAATGGTATTCCAAACCTATGCTCTTTGTTTCCAACAATTTTTATTTTTCTTTTTTTATTGACTTCTTGTGCATAAATTTTTATTGCAGGAAATCACAAAAAATTATATTGTTTTCTAACTCACATGGCATACATGAGATATTTTCAGGAAGTCAAAGGAAACACGAACTGCCATTCATTGTTGAATAGATTTCCAAATCCTTCTCTGGGACATATATTACACCTACATATCAGAAGGAAAACACATCAAACCGATCATGTTGAATCAAAAATCTGATATAGAGTAAACCAAGAGACTAGAGTGCCATATTTAATCTGAACGCTACTGAAATTTGTCACATGAATCCAACATGACTAACAAAACCATGACACTAGACATTTACATCCTATTGTCCGCAAGCTTTCTAGGGTCCATTATCTTAAACTAGTTACACAATTGTTTCAACATATTTTTAGTGATGAATGCCAAAAATACATTGTAACTAGAACTGGTGGCATACCCCTTTAGTATTTCGAATGTACATATGACATGTCACATGCCTCTCTCTTTCGCAGCAATCTGGAGAGTGTCAAGAGTTATTATGCCATTTGTTAATGGTAGCAACTCAATCCTGACTGTCTTCATTGAGAGGGATGGCACACATCTGAGCAGGACAACATCATAAATGAGTGAGTGATCTAAAATAAATAATACTTTTTTAGGGTTTGGGGGCTCAAATTTAAGGGTATAATGAAGACAGATCTGTGTTTAGACTAAAAATCCTTTTGACCTTTGCCAATAGAAGTCATAGGGAAAGCTATGTACAAACAAACTACAATGAGAATACATGCACAAATAGGACATAATGCAAGAGAGAAGTATTGAACTTTATATACAAGTTATGCACTATATGTCATTATATTTATAAGAGTACATAGGGTTCAAATTGAATTGAAATCAATCAATAGAGTGATTAGTTGTACATCTTTATAGATTAATGGTAAATGAAGAAGGTTCTTTGTAGATTAATGGTAAATGGAGAAGGTGGTAGCTGTAAGATCTCTTACCAGAGAGACGTCGACCATGCTCCTTGACTAGTTTTTCTGCCCGGTGGGCTGCCCATCTCCCTTCCCCAGAACATGTCTGGGGAAGCCAATGCATAAAAAGTTCCCCGCAGCTTCACGAGTACAGATGCGGGGTATACAAACTTGGTGGGAATTGTAGTCAATGGTCGACAATCTATATAATTTGCTATGCACTTTAGGCAATGATTTTGCATTCCATTCATTGTGTTTGCTCTCACTACCCACTGGATTATTTATTCACACGATAGTTAGCTAAGCCTTGTCGGTTCCACAAAATATGTTTTATTTTATTTTATTTCAAGTAGAGCGACTCACTAGCTAGAAGCTCTCTCAGGAACCTTATTCGACTCTGGTAGCATAAAATAAACCTTTCATATTCCACCTTTGAACTAGACTATGAAATCTGTACCACTAAATGGTCCAACTAAAACTTGATTTCTCCGGATTTGGATCTACTATGATCTTTGTCTCTGCTTTGCATCCTCTGCCACACGTTTTGTGATTCTCATGCTATGTGTTATGTGTGTCACATATACCTTGAAACAAACCACTTCGAATATACTATGAATATAGTATGGTGGGCTCCATCTGCACGCAAGCCTTCATGATTATGTTCACACGATCCCATGGGTGAGTCACATCCTCCCTGTAACAATTGAACTTATTTTTCACGTGTTTGGCTCATGTCTTAAGTTTCTTTTCCACATGTTTGGCTCATGCCTTAAAAAATTAAGGTAGGGACTTGTTGCTTTGCAACTTCCTTTATTTATCTTGAGTCATACACTTACTTTTGAGTAATAATTTTTTTTTGAAGGAATGAACTTGTTGCTTTGCAACTTCCCTTATTTATCTTGATTCAAATTACTTTTGAGTAATAAACATACTTGATGAGTTACATCTTTGACATCTACATGTTTCAACTTCAGTGTATAATATTTGTCTTGAATCTCGTATACTTCACAGTAATAATTAGTAATTGTTAGAGGAGTGAATTGTAACAAATATTGCATCACATATTTTGACATCCATAAATTTGGCCTCCAAGGTACTATAATTGCCTTTCTTTGGATCACCAGCAAAATAAAAATAGGCTTATCACATAATATCCCCATTCTTACCTTATTCCTTCAACAGAGATATCAATCCTCATGAAGAGGTCCACGTTGTCAAAATCTAAAAAACACACTTACCGATAGGCACATCAATCAAGCATAAGCACTTTGTCTCCCAACTGATATGAACTTTCAACTCAAATTCTTCACACAACCAGGTCGTCCCTACCATAATCACCACACCAACTGTTGTGATGCCAAGAATTTCACCATGCAACACTGCACTGGTATATCAACCTGCTCATTGTTCGTATTTCTACGTCTATGAAACACAAAAAATCTCCACCACTGCATATGTTTTTTCCAACTTCTACGAGCAGTGTATACCCCATTTGTAGCCAACAACTCATGGAAAAGAATGGAATTTGAACTTTCTTTAGTAGGTTAAAAATTTCTAGCTCAATCTCTCTCATCGAACTCAATTATGACCAATTAACTATGTTTCTTCTGCCTAATTGGCACTTCTATTAATCAATAACAATTGTACATGTTTTTCTCTTTGCTGGTTACGCATCACCAATGGAGAAAATAAAGCCGCACCTTCCACATTCCACTTCACTTTGATATAATCTACTACATGTTGGGTCTACAGGAAATCGTCCTCACACATAACAAGCAACTTTCATTGTTTTCCCTTAACAACTTTGCCACATGAACTTTCATTGTTTTCCCTTAACAACTTTGCCACATGAGTAGATTGCAAGCAATCTTCGTCGAAAGCACCAGGCTTCCACAATTATTACAATAGAATCCAAAGAAGAATGTCTATCAGTGGTCACCTTATATGAAAGACACATATACCAGATATCCGTACGATCCCACGTGTAACCATTGAGGCTAAACATTGTACATTTTGGTTTTTATTTGTTTGACTATTTACAAAATAGTTATTTTTTGTTGTTGTTGTTTAAATTGCATTTTTTAATGTATAAATGATTTCAGTATGCTGAAAAACACATGGAGCATTCAGAGTATACAAACTTAACCACTTAAATTTACACATCTAATCATTCCTCACAAAATTTTGAATTTTGAGAAAAAACAAAAACAAAAACAAAAACAAAAACAAAAACAAAAACAAAAACACTCAACAACAACATAGAACGTTTAAACAACTCTAAAAAAATGGTACACCAATTACCAAGTCATGTCCAAACAGAATGTGTAGTTCTACATGTAGAAGATACACCATTGGAAGCCATTAACTCCTTGCCCTTAATGAAATTTAACCTTAGGAATACATTGATGTAATCCAATCACAACCACCATCCATCCAACAAAACAAAATTTCTAACAGGGGCTCTATTGACATCCAGTGAATCCAAAACAACTCTATCAACAACTTGATCTGGTCTTCTACTCTAGGTATTCCTGGATATGATCTGGTCTTCCACTCTAGGTATTCCTAGATCTCCTCCACAACATATCTAATCTTAATTGGAACAACCATAGCTAGCAACCAATTTCACTTACTGGCAATAAAAAACAATGAACAAAAAATGACCTGTCGATTGCGTAAGAAAGGTCAACATACTCAGCAAAACCTGCACAACAATACATCGGTAACAACGGGTTCATAGCACCAATATCCCATTCTTATTCTCAAGCAATCAACATACACTGAGTCAAAGGAAGTGTCATGGCCAGTGCGAAAATCCTTGGTAGTTATCCCTCGAACTCACGACATAAGCTCTTAATATGCGCTTGCAATTCAGGCATGAACAAATCCATCTCCAACTGGTTGGAAAAATAGTCAAATAAATTCGCCAAACAGATAAATCATGCCTTGGAAGCAAATATATTCAATGGTACAAGAAACACCGCATGGGTCTTTACAACAGGAGATCTAGGTCTTTACAATAGGAGATCGTGTTTCTCTGTTAACTACAGGGCTTCTAAGAACACCCTCTCCACCATGCAAGTAAATTAAGCAGGGGTGCCATCAAGGTAGCCAATTGCTTACTTAGCACGAATTAAATAAACAACCTTAACCTATACATATTTCATGTTGCCTTCCATTATGACGAATGGAGCCAGTATGTACCTCATTTCAAGCAATGGCCATTAACCTTCACAATCAGATTTATAAGCATGCACATATTTACTCCATTTTTTATTTTTCACTTTAATAAATTTAATTTAATTTAATCTTTTATACTTTTAATGATTTCAAAAACAAATTAAAATAATTTTGTATGAGTAAAAAACTTGTATATATTAGATCCATCTTAACTCCAGATTTATCAAACGCCAAGAGATCAAATGTGTCTTAGATGCAAAAATCTGTTAGAGTAAAAGACTTGAGGAAAGATTTGCATCTCTAGAGATTTTAATCCCTCTCAATGCTTGATAGATTCATGATTAAGATGGACTTTGTTGGTTTCATTCATAAGGATCACACAAAATTTGTACATGAATGACATTATATATATTTATGTGTCTAAAATTAATCTGATCATTATCCATAAGGATCAATGCCAAAGTGACACAATTTGTAGGTGATCAATATGATGTATATTTATATATATAAGATTAATCTAATCATTTCAAATTTACTATTTTTCCTCAGTTGGTTGAAAGTATAGAGAGTATTATCCAGAAGGTTGAAAGTATAAAGATTATTATCAGGAAATTCACTCTCCTCACTTGGTGGAAAGTATAGAGATTATTATAGAGAAGATTCCATGTCAATATATCTTCTTCAATTTTTAGTATTGTGACACAAGTTGTATATGATCAAAACTATGTATATGTATACTCGTTTTCTTGAGTTTATTGAGAAAATAAAGAATATTATTCATAAGTATAATTCAAGAGTTACATGGGGAATAAGTTGAATATAAATAAAGTAACATTGTTGAATGATGAAAAATGTGAACAGTAAGAATGTTATCAATTAAAAATAGTTTGCATTGTGATGAATCACAATCTATCTTCTTTTGTTTTTCTTAGAGTCACACTTGTTATTTTTGTCATCTTTTGTTATTGAATGAAAAAGGAGGTTGAAATGGTAGACCATTCAAATATTTAATTCAAGATATTGCAGTAAACATCATACCTTTAGTATCTTGCTTGGGAATATTAATATTAGCTTTCTCAAATGTCAATGATTGTGACTTATGGATTGTTAAGCCCCAAGAAAATTTCAAAGAATGTTGTTTTTTATTGGCTCTTTAAATAGTTGTAAAAGGAATTGTTTGAGGGAATGATATTTCTATTACACTTAATCATTTTTCATTGTATTATAACTGAAATCAATACACCCTAATATTTTGCATTATATCATTGGTGAAATCATTTCAAAAAAATTGATTGCTCTAAAGGATTTTTCATTATATCATCACTAAAATCAATGCACCTTATTGTTTTGCATTAGGTCATCAATGAAACCAATGCAACTACTTGTTTTCTTTAAATCATTTTTCATTATATTATCACTAAAATAAATATATCATTTTGTATTAATTTATATCATTGTTGAAATCATTGCAACTAAGTGACTACTTTAAATCATTTTTTATTGTATCATCACTTAAATCAATAGAATTTATCGTTATGAAATATATCATTGTTGAAATCAATCTAACTATTTGATTTATCATTGCTAAAAGCAATAAATTTACTAAATTCCTATTAATCATTTGTACTCAATCCCCTCTTCCTCTTCTTATTCCTGCTTTTTCACTGGCCGGAAGGTTGGATCTCATTGCCTTCCATCCTATTCCAGGGCCTCCTGCAAATTTTCCTATACATCTTACGCACTTTGATTGTACATAATGCATTTGGGGAAGATGACAGCCTATTTGGAAGGTCATCAATAATGCATTTTGGATCAGGACTCAGGCTCATTTCATTTATTCATAGGTTAACAGAATACTAAAAGCGAATACTGCATGAATGACCTCCTCTTGGTTTCCAGAATAATTTATTCTCTACTACATAAGGCCAACCATGTGAAGATAAAAGCTCCTTTGGCCCCTCATCCCCCCTGCTCCCCCCCTCAGATAACTCTCAATTCCCCATACCCAATCATGCATAACAAGTAGAAAAACAAGAATTAAGGGAAAATGAAAGAAAGAAGGCACATGAATACATAACATATAAGGTTCATGCATAAGTAGCAAAAAAAAACATTGTACAACAAATATGAATTTGTATTAATATAAAAAAAATTCTCAATATATGCACAATCACTTTTTTTTTGTTTCTTATTTTTTATAAAATTCACAAGTAAATCATCATTACATTTGTCTTGATCCCTTTAAGCTATTAGACCCTCTTCTAATGACGAATGATGATGTGTCATATCAAACATTGTACTACTTCTAGTTGCATGATGTGCACGTTCATGCACTACAAGGGTGTCCACTACAATAACAAAAAGCATTAAAAGGACATGGTTAGTTATTAGTCCTAGCAGTGTTCCATTAGTACAAATATTATTACTATGTTCTTTACATGGAGGAGTAGTCGACACCATTGGTTGGATTGGCATTGATTCCTCTCCTCTCCAAGAACCCTCATATACATGCTCTACCATCGAAACAAGAAAATTTATAAGAAAACCATTTGGAAGTAAATATTACTAATCATCATATTATACATTTGATTTTAAAGACACACATGTCGTGATGGGTTTGCACACCACTAGAATAATGGGGTTGTTTTCCACCATCGGCGAATGAACTAGCGTTGTTTCGTTGCTTAAAATCAATCGTCAATATATTTGACAAGTAATCAACAACTACAATCTTGTCATTTAATTTACCATCTCATTCGAAGGGTGATATTTTTTCTACCCCGTCTTTTGTCGATGTTTCACCACTGCTTTAAAGACAAACTTGAAGCCAAGCCTCAAGTTTTCTTTGGTGGTAGCAGTTTTGAACGTATTCCCCTACATCGCATATCAATTTTTTTTCTTATTGGCTACAATTATGTAAAATTTGCATGATGATATGAATAATATGGTTAAATTATCTGGTACTTACAATTTGGTATTTTAATCTCAAGTAACCACCTTGGCCAAGTTTTTTATGCCTGTTTTTTTCTAGTCTTTCCTTGGTTTCTTTTGACGTGTCTGGGAGCCTATGAAAAGTTTCAAGTATGTTAGATATCACAATATTTTTTGTAGAACTAAAGAAAATTTAGCATATTCAATTCAAAATATCATATATTACGTTGCAGGGCCAGGTGGTGTCTTTTGTTCGTGCCTCAATGCACTCTCCTTTGTGTTGTCTTGTATATTCTTCCATTCCCTCTCAGGAATGGCTAGAGGATGATCATATTTAGGGTTCTTTTTCAATTGAACCCTATATTGATCTATGACATATTTCTAATATGCACCGACCCTCGAAGTGATTTCAGACTTGTTGAATGTATCACCAAACATGATGACCATATGGTTCATATTATTGTTTTTCGAATCTTTATTCTGGGCGTTCCACTGTGTGTGAATGGTAGACCCAAAAATATCTAAAGTCTTGTTATGTAATGTCCTATAAAAAACATTGTTTCCTACAAAACAATATTGATAATTAGATTAAAATAATATGAAAGATGTAGGTTTCAATCAATTTGTAGGAATTAATCAAGATATTCATAAATACTTGCAATTTGTTGTATCTTCAAGGGAACCAAGTTATTATCCACCAAAAATTTGATGGAKATTGTTCCTGAGATTTGAGCATGTGATGCTCCACGATAAAAATGTTGTGTGGAATCAATATCCTCATGAGATTCTCCCTATAGATCATCAAATGAATTGTCTAGCATGTGTGGTGGTGATGTCTCATGGGCCCTAGGAGTTTTAGTTCTCAGAGCCATAAACAGAGAGGAAAATCACCTCACATGTATGTGGCTCATGTTAGGATGTTGTGGGGTTGGTGCATCATTGCTACCAAGAATGTCCCCATGACCAGTTTGTCCCATCAAATCCAAAAATTCCTATAGAAATAAAATGTTTGAGTATTGGTCATATAAAGGTATTAAACAAAATTTCATAAATTAATATATGTTAGAAATAATATTTTTTTTAAATTGTGCTTACCCATATTGTTCTATATCTCGCATTAAAATGTCCATCCTTTCTTTTGTATCCTCTATAGTTGGCTTACACCTAGCGAATTCAATGAGTTCCCTATTTTCCTTTCTCAAGGAATTTCGAATTGTTTCCATTGGGTTGATGGAATCAAATATTTCATCACCCACATCATCCTGCTCCGGCGGTGTGCTCGTCTACATAAACAAATAAACATGTTAATTTGACATGCTTTACTGTGTTACCTCAAGTTCCTTGTACCCTCAGCATGCATTATGAGGAAAAAATCTACATAAAATTTTGTGTGTTTCTGCCTTGGGGTGCACACCATTAAATAGGGTGCCCCTTCTAAAAAAATCCTAAATCTGTTGGCAACTTACAAATACAAGTTTTTGGGTTTCTTTAACCAAATCTAAACTATAGGCGGATTGGTTAAGACATTGGTGTTATTAATAGTAGGTCGAGGGTTCAAGTCCCATCAACCATACTATATATATTATTGTTACAATCCATCCCATTTGTTATAATCTCTGTGCAAATGTTGGAACAAATATATTTTGTTTAAACAATATAATATATGGTTAAAGCAACTCCCGTGCAAAGTATCTAGTGATCCCCCTCCACGTTGTATGGTGGTTACATGGTATAGTTAAAGACCAAGGGCCAAGGGTTGATGTCTTAGGCCCTAGACCCTTTAGCCACCCAAATGAACCTTTATACAACTTTATATATATTTCTTGCCATATAGTTATCAAGTGTCATGTGGTGTGCATTGGTGTGGAGAGTTATGTGAAGACTTTGGTGGCTATGGAGGTCATGGGGTCAAACCCTGTTGAGTCCATAACTATTGATATTCACTAGCCAATATTGGCCAATGCAAGGTTGCCACATGGAAACCTCTCATTGTCTCTTCCAATGCCACATGTCAAATTAGGATTGCACCAATTATCTGCCACTTGTCAACCAATGATTGATCCACCTATATTTTCCCCAGTTAGTTTCCAAATCATTATACAATCATTCCACATGGCACCTTCGGGTGTGGCCATGCCACTTGTACATTCATGCCACGTGTCACCCTTTTACCCCTTTGATTTTGACTTTGCCTATTTGACTGGAACTTTGGTTTCTTATAACTTTTTCATACGGACTCTGTTTGAGGTGTGATTTGTGTCGTTGAAAAGATGACAATGAGCTCTATGCAATAATGACCCTTTCATGAAATTTTGATATGGATAAATTTTAAGATTTTATGGATCCCCTCGAACCTCTATGAGCATTCTGAATCCTCCTAGACCTCTGTGAAACTTCCTTAGATCCTCTTAGATCAACAGTACACATCATGAGGTGCGAGGGATACTGATTTAGGATATCAATGCTTGGTCAATTATATTTACTACTCAGTTGATGGCTTGTAAGATCATATCCACTTGTATAAAGGAGAAGTGTCTATTCGGGGTAGTCATTGTAGTTGAGCGGTGTGTAGAAGATATTCAGACAACCTGGGCCCGATATGTACTAAATGAGTGCATTGATAACTATCTATATGCCTAGGACTCTAAGAAGGATTTTCATTATAGCTAGATACTACTTCTCCTTGCCATGGTGATCTAGAGACCTCCTCGGGGTTTTGAATGACCTGTTGGGAGTAGATGTGCGTTTGATGCCCCCGTCTTTCTTTGATTGCATAAGAGTAGGGATCCTGCCACCCAAAAGTCCCATGATGAGATTTTCCAGGGCTAGTACCAATAACTGATTCAAGAAACTGCTTCGCAAGTGCACATCCCACGCACCTATATGGATAGGTATGTTGGATACCTTCTATTTAAATGTACTTTTCATAATGTGTTCATATATCCCATTGATGACGAGGGGGTTGCGATGGTGTTACTATTTTTCTACATAACTGAAGAAGGTGTCCAACAAGGCATGGTTGAATGTCTTGCACATCTACAACCAATACCAATTGAAGAAATGGACACTCTTGAAATGTGCACTAAATGCAACTAAGAAAGAAAGAAAGCTAAGGTTGTGTGGTTGTAGGTGTAGTGCACAATTCTCCTCGACGAGGGATCCAAAGATGACCTATCATCCAAGCAACCACAGGACCCACACTCCACACAACAACAAACATAGTCCATCCCAATTGGTGAAAAACAACAAAGGACCAATCCAACAATCTACACTACCAACCCCTCAGCACAACAAGGTTTCATTCAGGTGAAACTTGGAATCACCACGTTGATCAATGTGCTCAAAAGACAATTGTTTCTACAACAACAAATCCACAGAGGCTATCGATAATGTCGACCATATTTGTCGACAACGCAGTGGCACAACATCGGTATTAGGCACTTTATTGCGGGTGCAGACTATTGAAAGAAGCTCCAGTATCCTAGCTCAGGTCCTTAGATTCGACCCTTCAATACCAATTACAATGGATAACAACAATGGCGGAATCCTGCTGGCGCTAATCCAAACTCCAATAGTACAGGATTGTGTTTCCACCTTACTCTTCAAGTTGTGTGAGTGACACCAGGTACTTGATCGTGCTCATGCACAATTACAACTCCAACACCAAGGGGACATTGCAATGCATAATCAAATGCATGAGAATTATAAAATGGAAGTTCAGGATCACCAAGTATTGTGGAAGAAGTATGAAGCAGAATTTGCGGCTCATGCAAATTCCCAGGCTCAATTCACTGATATAAGTATAGTGCTCACTAAGTTGCTTAGGATAGTGGACAACCTATATGCGCAAATTACATCTACTTCCACACAAGGGAATGATACTCCCCCCGGTTTTAATCTCTCAATCGTGAAGTTCTACTTGCAAAATATGGATTCACAGCTCCTAACTCTTCATCCACCACTCCACCAAATGAGTCCAACAACAACTCATTTCCAATGAATGATTAAGTTGGCTCAAGTAGTTGTCCAAGATGGCCAACAAAAGGTGGAATAATTTTCAAGCATGGTTGATTTTGGCTTCACCCTATGGACCCATCTCCAAAATCCTCCTGAGGTATCTACAATCGAAACATCATTTCCAATCTCCTCTCTCATTTTCAGGTGCTTTTCGTTATCCGATGTTTACGATAAAACATTTCCAGTAGTGAGCCCTGCCGTGAGACAACCTGGCCTATTGATCAGCCTTCTGAACCTCCCTCTTATAATTAGGAGAGATAGAGTACAGAGAAAGAGTAAAGAGAGAGTTTGTGCAATTGAGGTTGAGGTCACACAACAAAAGAGTGACCTAGATTCTTTGCCTCCTGGGTAGCACGTCACTGCGATGTTAGATATTGCAACAACAAAAAAAGAGACCACTGCAGCTTGGGTTGAGAAGTAGATTATATTAGAGACCATCACTTCTACAATTGATAAGGCCTTGATCTTGTCCACGCAACTCTCTGACACGCAGGTTGTTGTCGACCCCCTAATTGAGAAAATCAACACAATGGACCCGACATCTCCTCAAGTCATAGCAGTCGAGGCTAGTGTGGCTATTCATATTACCTAGGATCTTCAAGGATAACTCAATGAGCCCAAGCGCCATTTTAAGGAGTTCATGCAGGAACTCAAAAACATAGTTTTGTCCATTGCAATGGTCATTCCATGAAGCAATTAGATCGAGGACGAGCCAAGTAATAATGGTGGGGGCCTATTGACAACCAAAATTTTGGGTTAATATCACGCATGCACACAAACGAAGTTGTGCACATCCATTCTGGTTTTGTGTGTGCACAAGTGAATGTGCGAGGATTGAGAAGAAGCATGCATTGAACCGATTTTTGATATTGTGCGCCAATTCTAAGGCATACCAAATGCATCTCAATTCGAGTTTTGGGATGCACACCATAAATCAAGAAGAGGCATGTCAAAATCAAGAAAAGAATCATCGGGAAATATCCCCGAACAGTTAATGTTGACTACACAAGGGATGTGGAAAAGACAAAAGATGAGATGGCAAGGAGGTTAATATTTCCCTAATTCTAGAAAGGATACATGGAATGCAGGAAAGTGACAGAAGCATGCAAGATTGTTAGTCAGTAGAGAGAGTGGAGCAGAATTGACAAAGACAGAGCTCTAGAGCCGAAAAGGATATAAAATGAAGCAAGGATGAGAAAGAAAGGGTGTTTGAGTCGATTCACTGGGTCATTTTTGTGTCTATTGTTGAAGAGATTGCTATGAGCCTCTATAGTATGGTAATATTGCAATGCTTTTGATTGTAAGTCTGAGCCTATGACATGGGAAATGTCTAAAAGGATGTGCATGTTGCAATGTATTGTAATTATGGAAATTATTTTAAGGAATATGAGACTTTGTTGTTGTCAATGTAGGGTTTTCTTAATGTATGCATGTGCTTGATGGAATAAGGAAGATAATAAAGTTGCGATAATTTTGATCTATCATGTGATATTTATGTGGCATTTGAATACATGTGTGTATTATTTTTGCATATTGATAATAAGAAGTTTTCAATTATGGAATGTATAAATGTCAACCCAAATGGATATTTGAATGTTTATCCCTTTATCCTAGACACAAAAATAGATGGTCTATGTGATCCTCAGAGTGTCTCGAGTGAGACCTTCTTCAACCTTTTTTGAAGATTGATATGTCGATGTTTGGGTTTTTTGTTCATCAACTTTGGATGAAACCTGGGTCTTAATCCCCCAATGTTAATAAGTATGAAATCAAGTGTGAAATGACCCAACATCACCCCTGAGATGGGATAGGAATACGGAAAATAAGGGTGCCTCCCACAGTCCACTCACAACTCAATATCCCACAACCCATTGGAATTCTCCTACAACTATCTTGGATTTCCTCCATCTCTCTTCCTATTGACATACCCAACCCAAGAAATGTAGGTCCCTTCATTTCTCTCAGTCAATCGAGCATGACATTCATTTATCAGGGTCTTTCTGGCATAGGTAACCAAGAACCTCTCTACTGGGAACTCAAGGGAACTCACTGCTAGGAAAAATACCAGCAAACAACAACAACACTTTTTTTTATAGTGAAACTCCCATAGGAGTTCACTCTTCAGGTTTGACAACTTGGCTCTTCAGTCTTCAACTCCAAATTCTCCAAGAACATCCAACATGCTTCAAAATTATCCCATCCCTCTTTCTCTAGCTCAATTTCACTTATTTTCCTCTCTCTTCTTTTCTCCAAAAACATGAATGTGAAAAATTGCATGTTCTCCCCATATGAATTTGCTCTATTTTCCTTAGATATTTGACTACACACTCTGCCTAATGTTTATTGTACTTCATCCCCATGCTCCCTAATAACTATGGGATGTGACTCTCACACCCACCCTTTTACATGAGTTTATTGATTGGGTTCTCATACACTCATCAGAAAAAATAAGTTATCCACAATGATAATAAAATTTAGAAAAATAGGTTGAATTAATAAACATAAATCATTTCTCCCTTGGACCCCTCTTAGACACTCTCTTCTCTTATGGAAAACTCAACCCCCCATCTCTATCCATATTCCACAACAACTGGCATCACATTTTATTTATTAAAATTC
>ML777919.1:619366-635525 GCA_009831015.1 Picea engelmannii
TCTTTCTGGAAGAAGGAACACTTCGACAGCTTCCCATACAATTTGTTCTCTCTAAGGCAGGACAACACTATTTGCAAGTGTTCCTCGTGTTCTCTTTCATTCTTGGAATAGATGAGGATGTCATCTAAAAAGACTTGTACAAAACGGTCTAAGTACTTCTGGAATACGCCGTTCATTAGGCTCATGAATACTGCTGGTGCATTGGTCAATCTGAAAGGTACTACAACAAACTCATAATGTCCAAACTGAGTTCGGAAGGCCGTTTTTTGGATATCACCTTCCTTAATCCTTAATTGATGATACCCTGATTGCAAATCGATCTTTGAGAACACCGATGCTCCTTTCATCTGATCGAAGAGGTCATCTATTTGCGGCATCGGGTACCTATTTTTCACTGTAGCACGGTTCAAGTCCCTGTAGTCTATACACAGTCGTAAGGATCCATCCTTCTTCTTTACAAAAATTACCGGTGCGCCCCAAGGTGAGACACTGGGCCTTATTAGCCCTAAGTACAGTAACTCTTTCAACTGCATTTGCAATTCACAAAGTTATGGCGTTGTCATCTGATATGGAGTTTTGGAAATTGGTTCTGCACCAGGTTTTAGCTCAATGGTAAAATCAAGCTCCCTCTCAGGAGGTAACCCTAGTAACTCGTTCGGGAAAACATCTTGAAATTCTGACAATACCGGATACTGATCCAATGAGGGTCCCTTCCTTTCATTCACTGCTTCCACTACATAAAGTCGACACCCTTGCCTCAAGCATCGCTTAACCTTCATAGTTGATATAAAGCGTAATGAAACTTTTCTCTGTACACCCTGGATCTCTATTGGTCTTCCTTCATCATCGACACAAAGCACCCTCTTTGCGAAACAATATACCAAATCTCGATGAGCTGCTAACCAATCCATTCCAATGATTAGGTCATATGCCTCGAGAGCAGTGACGTATACCTTTAACCTGGTAGTACACACTCCCGGGTCTACTATACAATTATCGACACTAGGTCCTACTGCTTGTTTTTCCCCCGAAGCCATCTCGACTTGTTTAAATTCATCGTGCTCATAGGCTGCCAACGCACTCTTTTCTAATGCAGATGGTGAAATGAAACTATTTGTCGCACCAGAATCAAACAAAATCTTAACATTGATATGATTTAGCGTACATGATGACTCCACCACTGTGGATTGATGTTCGGCCTGGCGGTTATTAACTGCTGTGTAAATATGGTGGATGCTACCTGCTCTCCCCATCGACGCCTTTCCTTCTCTATGCACAAACCCTGATTGTAACTCTGGACAGTCACACTGGTAATCGGGTCCCCCGCACCCCCAACAGGTAACACCAGATTGAACTTGTGCACTGTTATGTGTCTGTCTTTGAAATGAGTTCCTTCCCCTGGAACCCCTACCCCGACTCGTTGTTCCCTGAGATGGTTGTGGTCCTGTCTGAACCGTTGGCGATGAACGAGATGCTGCACTCACTGCCATTGAAATCCCTGCAGCTACTGTCCTTGGCGTGAATCTATTACTATATGGCGGTGGCCTTGAGCCCCCTCCCCTAGGGAATGTCCTCGGGGCCTTTCCTACGAACCCTGAGCGATGCGGAAATGTCGGTCTTGTACCCCCGGTCAAGTTCATATGTTCTTCCGCGTAACGCGCATTTTCCATCGCCTCCGCTACTGAAGACGGCTTCCACATCCTCACCATAGCTCTTATCTTAGGGTTCAATCCATAGACGAAGTGCTCTGCCTGTCGTTGGTCATTATCCATATATGACACATATTTGACCAGTTCCATAAACCTGATCTCATATTCTTCTACAGTTTTGTTTCCCTGTACTAAGGCATGAAATGCCCCTACCTGTTGTTCCTCGTAGTATGCTGGTAGATATTTCCTTCGGAACCTCTCCTCGAAAAGTTCCCAAGATACTGTGTCTGGTGTAAGGTGCAGTTGTCTTTCCAGGTTGCCCCACCAATTCAAGGCGCTGTCTCTTAACTGAAAAATGGCGATCTTCGCCTTTGAATTGGATGCATAGTCCCTTAAGGCAAAACACCTGGTCATGTCTTCCAACCAGGCTTTCGCGCGTTCACTGGCGCGACCCCCGGAAAACTCCGAAAGTTTGATCTTCTGCAATTCTCGCGTGATGTCTTCAAGTGGAGGTCCTCCCCATGAATCCGTTGACGCTTCTGGATTACCTGTTCCAGACGGTGGGGGTTCCACTTAAGTCCCTGCCGGTTGTCACCCCTTTAAAGTCTCGTTGATGGCTTCCAACGAGCGCAGTATGAGGGCGATTTTGGGCGATGGTGGTGGTGGCGTTGGCGGTGTTGGTGGTGCTTGCGATAACGCTCCCCTGCCTCGACTCCCTCGAGTCCTGACCATCCTGTATGCTTTGACTTGTATCCACCAAAGTTGTCAGGGTGAGTTCCAGGATGTTTCAAATTGGTGCTACTCAAACTAGAAATAGGGTTAGGCGTAAGTTTTCTTTACTTGTCTGTAAACAGACATTACTCCATTAGGGGATTGGCTAGGTTAGGGTTAGGTTTAAGCATCTAAGCTTAGTTTCTTCACCCCTACGAAAATAATTATTGGTTCCTTTGCCCTGTAGCTACGTTAGCCTTGCGCCTCACTCGCCACTTCCTATGCTTACTCTCCTAGTGCATATGCCGCCTCCTTCCCGCTTGTCCTAGTCTAAGCCCTTTTAACTTTTCGCTTACCACTTGATTAAAAATGACTCCCGACCGTATGTTTATTAATTTACGCCGATATGCGTACACCTATTGACAATGGCACAATTAATGGTATTTTAATCTTAATTAACCTCAAACCCTGATCTGATGGCTATGCATTGAAGATGCTGGCATATTATTAGTCGTCCTCCAAAATCAATGGGTCACATTTATCGTTCATAACTTTCTTGCATTTATCACAGCGTCCGTTAACATGTTTACTTTTTTTTTTTAACATTTACCTAATCACATAAAAAAATGTTGTAAGGTTATACAATTACCATGTTTAATGATTAAACAGGATTAAACTGCGGCAACTGAATAATCGTCCACAACTGTCAGCCACGTTTCGGCATTCGCCAGTGCTATGTACCTTTCGGCGTTAGTGTTCTTCTTAAGACGCCATGTTGAGCACATACGTCCCTTTGTGGGCTCCTCCATATATGTCTTTGGCGCTTGATAGCTTGGCATGTGACCTGTATGGCTCTAAAAGGCGCTTGATAGCTTGGCATGTGACCTGTATGGCTCTAAAAGGCGCTTGATATCTTGGCATGTGACCTATATAGCTCTAAAAGGCGCTTGATAGCTTGGCATGTGGTCTTGGGTATGACGATTTAAGTATTTAAATGTGAAATTATTTGTAAAAGAAACAACGCATGGCGTGTTGGTAGGGCGGCCATTGTCAAAGCTTTGCACGGTGGGGAGGTCCGGGGTTCGAATCCCACGGACTCCATAAAAATTTATACTTAGCCCTATATCATCAAACCTAACTAATATTTTATTAATCTTTTAATAAAATTAATAAAGTTAATTAGTTTAATTAATTATTAATTAAACTTTATTAATTTCATAATTAACTTTATTATTTATTTCTTTATTTTATTTTTTTTGTTTTTATACGCTAGTGTAAATTTAAATTATAAAACTAAGATTTAAAATAAATAAAAAGAAAATAAATTTAATTATTCGAAATGAAAATTTAATTATTAAATAAAAAGCATTATCTAGCAGCCTTTAAGGTCAGGCTCGGCATGAAGCCCACGTGCCTGGTCTCCGGCTCTCACTACCAAACGCCTAAGCTCGTCTCTTTCCTCGGCTTGGCGTTCTACTTCCTTTGGTGTTCTACTTTGTTGCCTCTTTCGTTTTCCTAGTCTGCCAGGGCTGCTATTCCGGAGATGAAATCACAAGGGTTTTCGCTGTATATTGTTTCAGCGTTGTAAGTTTGTTGAGGTTTCAGAACAGATTAATGGCACAAGTGCGGTCCTTTGGGTCATGTTTAGGAGCGAGCAGTCTGGCAAACCAGATATCACCGTACAACGAATTTAACGAAAAGAAAAAAAAATGGGGACAAATCTGCAATCTATTGGCATGAGATTTGCAGGACACTTTCATCATCTAGGAATCGCAAGCATTAAAGATAGAATTAACTTTGAAATTCGATAGAATTAAAGATATATCACTCGGAACGTGCAATTCTATCGTCCGAGGCCTGCAATAATCGAAGCTTGTTCTGTTGGTCATTTCTAATATGGGTTTTCCCATATACACTTGATGCACTCTTGGTTTTTTTTTCAGGAAGTATACACATGGTGAGAAAGAGGTACATATTGCAACAGACGCAGCCTGTATCCATTGATTTCAGATGAGTATTCATAACAACAGCTCAACTAGGTGGGCATAGTCATCCAACGTTCGAACTAGGTGGTTGTCTGATATGCAGGAGTGATAGGTTTGTTTTTTTTTCATTCTCAACCATAATCGTGTAAAGCAAAGTAACTTCTCATATCGCCGTCACTTTCTCTCACATCGCTCAGGTATCCATCTTTTTCTCTTCAGTTTTCTTTTCAGCCGATTCTGTGCTTATTTTACGTGCTTTTTATACGGAATTTTCGCTTCAAAAGGTTTCTAAAGTCTGCCAAATCCATGCCTCCATTTGCTTTCCTTTTGACGATTTAGGGTTTTTGTTGTATGTTTTTTATTTTTATTTTTGATTCAGTGGGATTTAGTATGGTATTGCAGCTGTGAATCCGCAATGTAATTTTGTGCAAGAACGGATTCATTGCAATGCCATTTTCATGGTTAACTGATTGATTGATGAATGGGTGAATCGTTTAACTTCCTCCCAGTTCAGATGGTCTATCAGACCTGTTTCAGATTAATTAGAGAGTATTAGAAAATGTAGGAAATTTATTTAGAAATATGGAAATTGGTGTTAATCATAGACACAGGGCTCTTTATAAATCTGAGAATACTCTGAGGTAAGAAAACACTAGAAATGACTTTAGAGTGTATGTTCCATGGTTTTTAATAAGCTGAGTTATTACCAAGTTTTGCCATGTTGCCAAGTTGACTGTCCACTATGGGCAGCACGCATCCTGTCAATTGAAAAAGCAGTAACTATGTCACGCATACAGTCAGAAAACGAGCAGATGACTGCCATAATCTTGCTTTGATTGATAGTTTCCTTCAGTGGTATGCTATGTGCATCGCTCGACCTCTTATAAATTTGTGAGGAATCAACCTTTCTTGTATCTAGCTATATATAGCTCAAAGAGAGTCGACTTGAAATATCTCTTATATATACCCATCGTCAATACATATATAAATTCTGATGGTTAACCTTCATTAGCCATGGTGCGATCTAATCTAAGGGATATTAACAGATAGGTAGGGGGCATTAAAAATAAATAGTTTGGTAGTGTAAAACTTGTATCAGTGTGAAGTGTAACCAGTGCTGTTGAATTTGTGATACCGCAAATCCTTGTGTTACTATTGTGGTAAGTGATCAAGCCTCAAGGGCTTGTCTAAAAAAAAATGTAGAATATAGTTCTAGTCTAACAAAATGACTCTAGATTCAAGCTGAATTACTGGGAGACATTAGTTATATAGATGTGGTTAATATGTTTGTCAATTTTTATAGGTTTTTGTTATACTTGATCAATAAATCAGGTGTTGGACTTCATCTCTTAAATAATTTCTGCAACTTTATTCTCTTATATACATTTACTTTTCTTTGTTATTATATTATTCTCTTATTACTTCTTTTTTTTTAATATATTACTCTGTTTTTTTTTTTTCAATTCGTATTTCTTTTATATATATATTTTTAAATCTGTTTATATAATCTATTAATAGTGCATTCGGTTTGGTTTACAGGTTAGGCGGGAGGGACTTTGGCCCTTAAGGCTCCAGTGTTTCAACATGGCTCTGATACCAATTGTAGAGACCCAGCTTAATTAAATACAAAATTAAAATTCAATTAACATATAATTGTCTTACATAATTTATACATTCACTTCAAAAGCATAAATATTCTGCATAAGTTAAAATCTGTCTACAACATGGAAATAACTCAACAATTCACATATAAATACCTATTTCTGATGCTAATTCTCATCGATATGGCTGTCCCTTCCCTGTTGACTTGCTGTTGTCTTGCCTAGCCCGATGAACTGACCAACACTGCCCAAACTGACTATCCACCCAGCCAGCTAGGAGCAGCCTGTCCGACTCCCTAGCTCAAGGAAACCGAAAGGAATCCTGGCCCCCGTGCCCAAAACCCCAAGCAACCTGGTGCACTGTGTCAATGCCACTCAAAAAATTTCACCTCCCTCTCTGCAATACTCAGAGCTTCCAAAATCCATCCCCAACTCCCGTCGAATGCCCTCCCTTTCAACTCCTTCCCTTCCTTATCCCTCCTTCACCGACTCTTCCCCCTCATTAATTTACTTATCTCCCCCTTATTAATTTCTTATCCCATTCTTTAATGCCTTATCCCCCCTTCATTAATATCTTATCCATTTCTTTAATGCCTTATCCCTTCCCGCATACGTAAAGCATTTTAATTAAACAATTTAAAATTATTAAGCCCCGCTTTAATTATTACCAATATCATTGAGTGTAATATGTAATAATTAATTAATTAATCAAAAGTTAAAACAATTAATTAATTAATAAATAATCAATTAATATTATTAATACTAATCATTGTTTAATTAAAACCATATTAGGACAATTAATTATTTAATAAATTTTACTTAATAATCCCTAAGCATGTATTCATCTAGGGTTGTTACAGGAACTTCTTACAGAGGTTGAGAAGAAAGAAGGTCCACAATTCTTTGTGGTCAGGAAACCGAGGATTGTTCTGACTAGCACAAGAATGGATGATTTACCAGATGAAGTTCAGGAACTGCTGGAAGAGTTCGCTGACATCATAGTGGACGAACTACCTCGTTCGTTGCCACCGGTCAGGAGTGTGAGCCATCATATTGATCTCATACCAGGAGCCAGTTTGCCAAACAAAGCCACGTACAGATTGACGCCGCAAGAGAATGAAGAGGTTAAAAGGCAAGTCCAGGAGTTATTGAACAAAGGTTTGGTCAGGGAAATCTTGAGTCCATGTGTTGTTCCAACAGTACTCAGTCCGAAGAAATATGGAGGCTGGAGGATGTGTACCGACTCAAGGGCGATTAATAAGATAACCATCAGGTACAGGTTTCCATTGCCAAGAATGGATGATCTGATGGATTGCTTGAGTGGGGAAAAATACTTTTCAAAGATTGATTTGAAAAGAGGATATCACCAGATTTACATGAGAGAAGGCGATGAATGGAAGACAGCATTCAAAACAACCAAAGGGTTGTATGAATGGCTTGTTATGTCATTTGGCTTAACCAACGTGCCAAGTACCTTTATGAGGTTGATGAACGAAGTCCTGAGGGAGTTCATTGGGAAATTTTTCATTGTGTATTTGGATGACATATTGATTTACAGTAAGACAGTACCATAGCACTTGAAGCATTTGGCTACAGTGATGCAGAAGCTACAGCAGGAGAAGCTGTTGATTAACATGAAAAAGTCCTCATTCATGAAGACATAGCTCATTTACTTGGGATTTGTTATTTCGGCTAATGAGTTGAGGATGGATCCGGATAAGGTGGAAGTGATCAAGAATTGGCCATCACCGAGAAATATTTTCGAGGTGAGAAGTTTTCGTGGTTTGGCTAGTTTCTACCAAAAATTCATCAGGGATTTCAGTGGAATTAGCGCAGCGATGATGGATACAGTGAAGAAGTGGCATACGTATTTTCACTGGACAGATGAGGCTGAAAAGAGTTTCAACTTGTCGAAACGGAATATTACTGAACAACCAGTGTTGGTGTTGCCGAATTTCTAGAAAACATTTCAGGTGAAATGCGATGCAAGCGGATTTGCAATCGGGGTGGTCTTGATTTAGGAAGACAGACCAATTGCATATTTCAGCGAGAAGTTGAATGAGGAAAAGGTGAAATACTCCACGTATGATAAATAATTATATGCTATCATATAGTCACTAAAGAAGTGGAGGCATTACTTGATCCCGAAAGAATTTGTATTGTACAGCGATAACCACGCATTACAATTTGTGACTCAACAGGAGAAGTTGAATCAAAAACATGCCAAATGGGTAGAGTATATGCAGAATTTCACATTTGTGATTAAGCATATTTCTGGTACTGCTAACAAAGTGGCTGATGCTTTGAGCAGAAAGTGTTTTTTGTTGCAGGAGTTCCGAGTCAAAACCTTGGGTTTTGAGGATCTCAGGAACATGTACGCAGATGATCAGGATTTCAAGGAAGTGTATGAAGCAGCTGAAAATCCAGTTCTTAGAGATAGAAGCCCTTGGATAGATTATATGATCTAGGAAGGATTGTTTTTTAGAGGCAATTAACTATGTATTCTGAAATGCTCCATGAGGGAGAACTTGCTGAAGGAGAAACACAGTGGAGGATTGGCAGGACATTTTGGCCATGACAAAACATTCATGAAGCTAAAAGAGTCATATTTTTGGCCAGGAATGCGAGCATATGTCAAAATATTTGTAGACAGGTGTAGAATTTTCCAGCATTCGAAGGGGAGGAAGCAGAATGCAGGGTTTTATCAACCATTGCCCATACCAGAGAGGACGTGGGATGAGATAAGCATGGATTTTGTATTGGGGTTGCCAAGGACACAAAGAGGTGTTGATTCAATCTTTGTGGTAGTGGATAGATTTTCCAAGATGGCACACTTCATTCCATGTCAAAATACAGTGATACGACTCACATCGCGAACCTATTTTTTAAAGAGGTCATTTGACTTCATGGTTTGCCAAGAAGTATAGTTTCGGACAGAGACACTAAATTCATAGGGCATTTTTGGAGGACCTTATGGAAGAAGATGGGAACTAACTTGTCATTTAGTTCAACATATCATCCTCAGATGGATGGACAAACATAAGTGGTCAACAGGAGTCTGGGAGACTTGCTGAGAAGCTTGGTGACAGAGCACCATAGCTAGTGGGACCATATATTGCCACAGGCAGAGTTTTCATACAACGATTCAGTGAATCGGAGCACAGGCCAGAGTCCATTTCAAATTGTTTATGGCATGTAGCTGAGAGGAGTTTCTAAACTGATGAATTCATAATAGACTGCGACTAGCAGCGCTAGTGCAGAAGAGTTCGCAGGAGTGATGAAAGAACTTCACAGCCGAGTGAAGGAGCGGTTGCAGGAGTCAAATCAGGAATACAAGCGCAGAGCCGATCAACATCGGAGACGACTTCAGTTTGAAGTTGGTGATCTAGTTCTGACACATCTGAGGAAAGAAAGGTTCCCGAGAGGAACATACAATAAGCTGAAGATGAAGAAAATCGGGCCATGCAAGGTATTGAGAAAATTGGGGACAAATGCTTATGAGATTGAATTACCCGATGGGATCGGAATATCTCCGATATTCAACGTCACAGATTTGTACCCATATAAAGCTGAGGAAACAAACACTAGAAATGAGCATCCATTGATCCAGTGGACGAAACAGATGCCAGTTGCAGAGAAACTGCAAATGGAATACATACTGGATAAGAGAGTGGGTAAGAAGACCAGGAGGAAAGAATACTTTGAGTATCTGGTCAAATGGAAGAACCATCCAGTTGAAGACGCTAGCTGGGAGACTGAAGCAGAAATACAAAAGCATGGACAGACCGTGCAGGAGCTCATGGACATGAGCCCATGAAATTTTTCAAGCCGAGGAGTATGATGCAGGAGCATCGCCAACACATCAAGCGAGCCAGTGCGGAGGAGAAAGGATAGCTGGACAGCGCCAGCACAAATTTTGAAAACATCTTGATATTGTTGCGCAAAACATTAATGTGGAGATTTAATGAGGCGCACTTGTATATTGTAAATGGACCTTGAGTGGATAACTCTTGTCCTTTAGTAGATAGACACCATTTAAGATAGTTAATGCAGGTAGATAAAAATTTAATTCTAGATTTGATAGTTGTAGAGCGCAAGAGGGAAACGGGATATAGACACCCTCATTGTGCATTGTAACATTATTCAGAGAAGAAGCAGAAGAGCATGCAGAGAGTTGTGTGAAGAACATCCATGTACAAATATTTGAATTAATAGAAGAGTTTGATTCAAATTCATGGTTTTGTGTCTATTCTCTATGTATGATGTTGACATGCTCATGAATGGTTGCTTCCTATTATACAATTTCTTTTATATGTTGTGTATGTGATTTCATGTTTGAATAGAAATCTGAGAGGGAGATGGAATGAGTTTCTATTGTTTCTCTATTTAAGCCAGAGAATTCCTGCAAGGAGTTCAGTTGAAGTGTCCACAAGGAGTGCGTTGACAGAGGGTTCAGATAGAGATAACTTTCATTCTCATTCATCCCAAAGGGTGCAGTTGGGCATAGGAGCCATGCAAGGAGTGTGCAGGCCAGGTAAAAGTCTCAGGGTAGAGAACTTGAGTGAAGCTTTGAAAGACTGTTGTTGTAGGTGTGTGCAGAGTCAAAGACTTCAAAATTTAGACGGGGTTGAAGGTTTTCCGCAAGGAGTGTGTGCAAGAGGTTTCCAGGAGGACTCGAAAGTTGTGGGGAAAGCTCAGGAAGGAGAGGCCAATGAGTTGTTGAAGAACAACGCATGCAAGTTGTGTTTTGAAGGTTGCCAAGAAACGTCGCGAGTTTGTGCGCAGGTGAACCAGTCTTCGTGGAGGAAGGAACAGACGGTCGGTATTCTTCGAGGAGAATCTGCGAGTTCTCATAAGCCATCAGATCTTCTAGAGGTTCAGAGAAGTTATAGTGCAAGTGTGGAAAGCATTCGAAGCTCAGGAGGGATAAGGGTCATTGATGTGAGTCACGAGGACCGTTAGATCTACATGTGTGTCGTGTATCAGGGTTTCGTGAGTCGAAACTCCAAATTATTACAATAGGAATTGCGATATCGCGATACGTGATATCCCGACAGATCCGAACCATCCATCAGTGGAGAAGCGTGTCAGAAAGTCTGACGAAGTCGGAGTTCGGCATATCGGAGGTTTTGAGGACAGGATACTCAGACAGGTTGGAATCGCGAAACGCGATATTCCGACGGGAGAGTTGTGTGGGGCCACAACGGAGTTGGCAAGTGGAGGACAGGTGGCACACCGTATCGGAGTTCAGGGAAAGTAAAGTCCCGAAACCATTGACATCAGGATTCGTAATCCCGCGAACCCTAAAATCCTGATAGAAGTGACGGGAAGTGGAAAGGTCAACTCGCACGTGTGCATCAGAGTTTCGGTGTATCGGGTATCGTGAGTCGGTAAAACAAGCTGCTTGATATCGCGAGTAGTGAAATCGCGATAGGATAAGTTCCGACAGAGTAAGGAAGAAGTCAACGATGACTCATATCGGGTCTCGGGGATCCGAGAGTATAGTGTTCGACCTTTGAACTTGCGAAGCCGCGAGTTCTGATCCTCCGATAAGTAAAGAGAGGGGATCGCGTGAATAGTGTTGTGGGTGTAGATTTGCCGATAAGGGAATAGAAGGACCGGTTAGTGTTCTTCAGGTCGAGGAAGAAGAAGATCCTGTGAAGCGAGCGTGCCTGCGGGTGTGGCTGCATCAATGAACCAAGATGGACTACATCACAAAGAAACCCACTTACTCCACGGTAGAAAAATTTCCTTCTTGGTCATTGTTATACTTGCAAAAATTTTGGACATAAGGAAATTAATTGCAGAATCAATGAAAGGAACACGTACTCAAGAAACATGAATGGTGTAAATAGAGGATATGGAAATAATCGTGTATTTGTCAACAGAAGTTATAACATTTCCCCCATTGATGGAAAAAATATTGCATGCTAGAAATGTAATTATCTTGGTCACAAAGCACAAGATTGCAGATATATGAATGAAGTTGTCCCTATGCCAACCAAAATATGGAGAAGGAAAGAGATTCCAAACAATGAAGATTGCTGAATAGAATTGACTGCTGAAGAATGTAAAGAAGAAGATGAATGGTACATAGACAGTGGATGTTCTTCACACATGACCGGGGATCAAGACAAATTCATTCGCTGGAAGAGAAAGGGTGGCAATGTTGCATTTGGAGATGATTCATATGCCAAAATACTTGGAGAAGGTGTATTAGAGCTTAGAAGAAAAAATGTAAAAGAAAATAATGTCCTATTGGTTGAAAGACTTGAAGCATAATCTACTCAGTCTTAGTAAAATGTGTGATCAAGGATACACTCTTACGTTTGACTCCCGAAAATGTAAAATCAAAGAAAATAACTCAGGAAGATTGGTTGAAACTGCAACAAGAATACCAAGTAACATGTATGTCCTAAAACCACGAAAAAACTCCAAGGAAGAAAGAGACCATAAAAATGAAGTGTTATTTAGTGCTATATGTTCAGGGGGAGCAACCCCAAAGAAGAGAGTTACCTTTTTCCATTAAAGTTAGGGGGTGAAGCCCCACCCTTTGCCATTGATGTTAAAGGTGGAGATGAATTGGGATCATGATGACAGAGGGAGCATGAGTAGTTCCATCAATGACAAAGGGGGAGATTGTTGGAAGATTGGTTGTTGTCATTGATGTCAACCCTAGTCATGGGTTTTGGAATGCAAGATTGATGAAGGTATTTTGACATGGAGGAAAATTCACATGAAGATACAAAACCCATGGATGGATAGTATACATCATGTTGTTTTCGGTGGTATGTGGCACGTCAGGTGGATCCTCATGGTTGAGGAGAAATGAATTTTTGAATATGACAACGTGAATTTAAGAAGGAAGTACATGTAGGCCCTGAAGATAATTAAATAAAAGAATTACAAAATAAGAAAGTGCCAGGTCGGCCCTAATGTTAAAATAAAGTGACATAAATGGTATAAATAAATATCATTATACATTCATTTGATACACAATTCGAATTTCAGAGGAAATTAGAAGTAAAGAAGGTCGGTTTTCAAGGGAGGATGAAGTCTTTTGGTGATGTGTTCTAAGGTGTTCTGGGTAAAAATGTCATAACTTCTTCATAGAGAATCCAAATGATGTGGGAAAATTTTCATTGGAAAGAGTACAGACTGTAGTTTCTTTTGTGTGAGTTTCATAATCTGATGTTAAATATTGAGCATGGGGCATTCTGTACAAGTTCGATCTCCTGAATAAACCAGAATTGAACAAGGTCTATCATTCTCTCTATAACTTCTTTTCGGGGAGAATTCAAGGAGTGAAACTTGGAGGAGTTTTAGAAAATACATTGAGTAATATTATCTATAGGATCAGAGTACTCCAAGAATTGAAGAATTGCATAAATTAAAGAAGTATCAGGAAGCATTATCAGGTTCTATTTGATGATTGGTTGATGGTGATGATTTAATGTAAAGTTTTATTATCTCTCATATATTATTGGGTGGAAGGAAGGGGAAAGGATGGAGAGTTCAAATATCTATTGATATTGGAGGATTGTATCTTCCTCTTGGAGGTTTATCCCTCCCTTTACATTTGGAAGCTGTAGCTACCTTTGGAAGTCATTACTTCCCTTGAACAATAACTATTGATTATTTCTCATATATTGTGCATGGTGTATTGTGGTGTATTGGTGTAACTCTTATACTATTGTTCATTGCTCATTGGATATAATTGAATGGTTTAAGTATAAGTTGTAAAAGGATTTTAATTGTACTTGATATTGATTCACCCCCCTCTCAATATCAACAATAGCTAATAGTTGTAGGAGACACGAGGACTTGATTGTCTCTCCCTTGTTCTGTTGGTAAACCACACATTCATCCACAAACTTTTGAACATCATTTTTAAGACCTTCCCAGAAAATGTCCTTTTTGATCATGTGGTAATTTTTCAAGAACCCTGAATGTCCTCCTATAGGAGAATCATTTAATTCCAAAAGGACCTTTTGTTTGAGTTGGTAATTCTTACATAAATATATGTGATCTCGATACCATAGTAAACCATTATTCCACACAAATTTATCTAGTGGACTTGGGTCCTCTTGTATTTGTTGAATGATCTTGTATAAATTTTGATCTTGTTTACATTATATCATTCCTTCTTCCACCTAATTAGATTTTGGAATGAAAATAACACACAGTAAACCCTCTGTGTCTTATTATTTCCTTAAAAGTGCATATGCTACCATATTTTGTAGATAATTTCAAATTCATTAAAAATCATCTTTGTAACCCATTTTTGTTTCTCTTCTAAAGATAATTATTTTTCCAAGAAGTAATTTAAACTATTATGATCTGTTTTACCTTGAAGTGTCTTCCTTTTAGGTAATGACGTCATTTTTGAATTCTATGTAACATAAAAAAAAAATTCCTTTTCATAAATGGGTTTGAGTAAGTTCTTTAATTTAAGATGGCTACTCTCAAAGGCAAGGGGCCTTCCTTATTGCATTAAAATTGTACCAATGCCATGTCTTGAGGCATCACATTCCACAATAAAAAAATTTGTTAATCTAGGTGTGGCCAGGATAAGAGTTGTACACATAGCCTCCTTAAGATTTTCAAAATATTTGGTTTCTTCTTGAGTCTAAGAAAACACCTCCGTTTTAATAAAATTCTTAGAGGTGATGCTATTTGAAAACAATTCTTAACAAAATTGTGGTAATATCCTATGAATCCTAGGAATCCTAAGAATCCTCTAAGATTCTTCATTTTTTTTCAGAATTGGATATTCCATCATATCTTCAATTTTTTTAGTATCCACTCTGACACCTTCATGAGATACAATATGACTCAAATATTCCACTTATTTAACCCCATATTGGGATATTGCAACCATTCCTAGATAGCAACTTGTAGCCATTGTCGTACAATGAAAGAGAGAGAAAATATGGACCCTTGTTCTTCATATTTCCTTGAAAGAGCATCAACAACCACATTTTATTTTCCCTTATTGTAAATTATCTCATAATCATAACCAAACATCTTGGTTACCCATTTTTGTTGCTCCGAGGATGAAATTCTATGTTCCAAAAAAAAATTGCATGAGTACTGCCCCAATCCCTTTCCCTGAAGCATCACATTCTAATACCCTTTTACCCTTATTAGTTATTGTTTATTTTCTGAATACCGTCAACAATTTGTTTATTTTCTGAATACCCTTTTAGTTTTTTCTACGCTTCATATTTGTACCTCTATTCCTTCTTTTTTATTGGTCGGAAGCTTGGATTCCATTGCCTTCCATCCTGTTCCAGGGCCTCCTGCAAATTTTCCTATACATCTTATGCACTTTGGCTGTACAGAATGCATTTGGGGAAGATGACAGCCTATTTGGAAGGTCAACAATAATGCATTTTGGATCGGGACTCAAGCTCATTTCATTTATTCATAGGTTAGCAGAATGGTACGATCGATTTGATGGATTTTGAGTTTGTATTTTTGGATCTACGTGCTCTTTGATGTGGAGGGAGTTTTGCAGCTGGACAAATATGGTTTTAGAAAACCTAACATTAAGATTCCTTCGATTTGAATATTTATTGTCTATTTTTGAATCTAACTTAGATTGTAGATTGTTTAATATTTAAGAAGATTTAGGGTGGTTACAAGTTAAGGATGGTCTTTGGAGCAATTTGATCAATTGGAGAAATTATTCAAGATATTTTTATAATGACTTTGAATATGGTGTACAATGAATTTAAATTTAAATATGGTGTAAAAAGATGAAATATTGAATGGTCAATACTAGGGATTATTCAAGATATTTTTACAACGAATTTGAATATGGTGTAAAAAGATGAAATATAGGAAATTGAATTAGTTTTATGAATATATATATATTTTTTATACAAATTGTGAATAACTATGTGAAATATAAGTTTCTATAACAATGGTATGTTATTTTTCAATTAAAATATAAGGTATAGGTCTCTCTCTGGTATGTTATTTTTAAAGCGTTCCCAAGGTGTAGGACAGTCAGTGACGGAGTGTGTTGTTAAGGCACTCCATGATGTTAAGTCACCGGTTCGAAACTTGTGGGGACAAAAAAAATCCAGTTATGTTAAGGGTTGGTGTGGCTCATGGCGGGTGCAATCCCTGGGATAAAAAATAGTAAACAATATCAATTCAAAAAATGGATTTATGTGATGAAATTACTAAGACAACTGAGAGGGGG
>ML777919.1:635550-649120 GCA_009831015.1 Picea engelmannii
TTAATAGACTTAAAACTGTTTAAGATCAATAACAATTGATCTTAAACAGTTTTAAGTCTATTAAAACATTCTTAATCTTTCTTCAAGTGATCATCAACATTATACAACATATGGACAGTAAAATTAAAGAGCATCAGTCAGACATAAGGTATACACAGAGACAGATTTTCACAAGGAAACCCATAAAGGGAGAAAACCTCTTCTTCTTCGAAATGATAGGTAGTCTTTTAAGTTCTGTACATCATCTATAATTGAGCACCAACTCAATGTGAGGTTTCTACCTTTGTTTTACAAGTTGCAACTTGTTTGAGAGCACCGACTCTCTTGTTTATCTAGCACCCACTAGAAGGAAGAACCAACTCCCCTAATGTTCCAGCACCAACTGGATGGAAGCACCAACTTCCAATTACACAAGCTCCAACCTGTATAACATAGAACCCTTGTTCTCCCTTGCACCACCCTACCACCCTGGTTTCTCTAGATGCAACCAGATGAAAGCTACAACTCCCTGTGTTCAAGCTCCCACTTGAACCTCTGAGGAAAATAGTCCTCCCTAGCACTTCCCAACCACCCTGGAATATGAATGAATAAATAAACAGACAACTACACAGATAAATCAATTCTTACCACTTCTTCATTGTTCTGTAAATATGGTCTTCTTCAACTTGTTCTGTCATTCTGCTCTGCTTCAACTTGTTCTGTCATTCTGATCTACTTCAACTTGTTCTGTCATTCTACTCTACTTCAAGTCATTATTTCATTCTACTCTGCTTCAAGTCTTTTCATCATCTGTTACTCTTCTTTGAGTTTTATCTCATACTGCGCATATTCCCAGTCTCACTCTACGCATTCTGTGATTTTCCCTTTCTTATCGTTTAATTCATTTTTCATCCAGAACAACAACACCACACACAGACTGTATCTTTTTCTTTTATACACCCACCCACAGAGGTTACCCTTCGCATTTCCTTAGACAAAAGAAAAACAATCGTCCGAGCAACTGAAACCCCAACAGATCATCAATCATGAGTTTGTTTCACTAACAGATTCGTAATTGGTAAATTAACTGTGAGAGAGCATAGTAACCCTCCGATCATATTCAAGTTTATATGCACCATTGAATGAACTTTATTAATATTGCCTCTAAATCGGGTTTCAGCATTTCGACATTCTTGTGGCAAAGTGTCTCGACACTTCATATCACGATCTTCGAAACTCCGATACGGAGCTTTTCTGCACTAGCTCCTTCCTCTATATGACCAAGGCCATGACCAAGCACTTATGCAAAAAGTTCATTTTGTGAATTCGTCTTTCGTAAGTCAGGAGATGAGGCATCTCGACTCTCCAAGTCGCGATCCCTGAAACCCCGAGATGGAGTTGAGATCAATGGTCCATGATCTCGATGAGTCTACGGTCTAGATCTCATTGTGAATTTGCGTCTCACGATTCCTTCAAAGGAGGTCCTTGTCACTCCAAATTGCAATAAGCGAAACTCTGAAATGAAGCTTAGATCAACGGTCCATAACACACTTTGATATGACGGTTGGGAATAAATCACGATTTCACATCTTGTGATTTCGGCGGTAGAGATTATTGTCACTCCAAGTCCCGATAGGAGAAGCTTTGAGATGGAGCTCAAATCAACAGTCTAGAACACAACATGAATTGACGGCTCAAATTAAATCGTGATTTCACATATTGCGATTTCGACGGTTTTGTTTCTTACCTCTCCAAGTCGCAAGTCGCAAAACTCCGAAATGGAGTCCACAGTCCAGATCACACCTTGATCTGATGGCTGCGATTAGATCACGATTTCACATATCACTATTTCAATGATCATATTTCTTGCCTCTCCAAGACACGAGTCGTGAAACTCTGAAATGGAGTCGACAGTCCATATCAACAGTCCCAATCAATACTTGATCTGACGGTCATTGGGAACCTGCATCCAGAAACAGAATTTGCGATCATCCTCCTTGAATTTCAAAATGTACACTCGCTCGGGGGTTTCCTAGACCTTTTCAAATACAACTTCATCTGGTAATACAATTTAATCAACTTCTACCACATTACTTGTTCGATTAAGCCATTGAAAGTGCAACAAACCCTCATCTCCCCTAGCTACACGAACAAGTCCTTTCTAAGTATCTGGCATAACTCATGTCCCCTCCAGAGACATCATTCCAGCCTGAAACTCTAACATGATCTCCTGACAATTGAATCGGATGATGCATTACAACATATATAATCCATTATGACCAAACCCTACAAACCCTTCCTGCAACATCTTCTCATAATGCCCATCTATTTCATACTTTCTGTACTCATGCCATCTTCACTGTTGTACTTGCCATCAATGAAAAGTATACAAGCATGTGCTGTCTGTTAAAGATTTGCCAACATTCTCCCCCTTTGGCATTGATGGCAACTCAATCACCCACATGCATTTGGACTCCGGACTCTCCTCTCGAACTCTTTTCTCCCCCTTTGACATCAATTTCAAAGAAGAAACATGCTCCCCCTAATCTGTTGCAAAACATACTCTCCCTGTCAACTATGAACATCTTGGAAATACACCATATATTCAATAAGTACTGCCCCTGACCAGGTGAACAGATTAGACATAAGAAATTATAACCCTCAACTTTTGACAAAGATATCCAAAAGGGGTTGCTGCTAATGGTTTTGTAAATATATCTGCAATTTGTTCTATAGAAGGTATATAATTCAGTTGAACAATTCTATTTGTAACTTGTTTTCTGAGAAAATGGTACTTTATTCGAATATTCTTAGTCTTGAAATGAAGAATAGGATTCTTGGAGACACTAATGACACTGGTGTTATCACAGTGAACTGGAATGGGATCAGTGTAAGTTACCTTCAAATCTGCAAGAGTTTGTATCATCCATAAAATTTATGTGCAGCAAGTAGAAGCAACAATGTATTATGCCTCTGTAGTGGATAATGAAATGGATCCTTTCTTTTCACTAAGCCATGCAACTAATGAGTCACCTAGAAAGAATGCTCCTCCACTGGTTTTTTTTCTCTCATCAACACAGTTTGCCCAATCTGCATTTGAATAAGCAGTTAACTGGAAATTCTGATTTCTGGGATACCACAGACCATAAGTCATTGTTCCCTTAAAGTATTTAAATATCCTTTTGACAACTACCAAATGACTTTGTTTAGGAGTAGACTGATAACGAACTACCATTCCAACAACTTGCATTATATCAGGACGGGATGTTGTGATGTACAAAAGACTGCTTATCATAGAGCGATATGTTGTTTGATCAAGATCAGGTGAGATATCATCTTTAGTCATCTTGCAACCAACCACCATAGGTGTGTTAACTGGAGAGGAATCTTCCATCTGAAATTTCTTCAACATCTCTTTCAAATATTTTTCTTGAGAAATAAATATTCCTGCAGAACTTTGTTTTACTTGTAAGCCAAGAAAATATGACATTTCTCCTATCATGGACATTTCAAATTCTATTTGCATAGATTTAACAAACCACTAGACATATGATTCATTAGTACAGCCAAAAAAAATATCATCTACATAAACCAAAACAACTAGTAAATTATCACCTTCAGACTTAATGTAAAGGTTACTATCAACAGTACCTTTCTTGAACCCTTTTTTTTTGTAAAAATTTGTCCAGTCTGTAATACCAAGCTCGTGGTGCTTGTTTTAGTCCATATAAGGCCTTCTTTAGCTTACAAACATAATTAGGATTATCTGTCAAAGAGAATCCTTCAGGTTGCTCCATATATACTTCTTCCTCTAGATCTCCATTAAGAAATGTTGACTTAACATCCATCTGATAAACTTTAAAGTTTTTATGACATGAATAGGCAAGAAACATTCTGATGGCTTCAAATCTTGCCACTGGTGCAAAAGTTTCCTCAAAGTCCTGACCTTCAACTTGTTCATATCCTTTACAGACCAATCTGGCTTTATTACTAACAACTTGTCCTTTTTCATTCATTTTATTCTTGAACACCCATTTGGAACCTATTACATTTTTATCTTCAGGTCTAGGAACAAGTTCCCAAGTATTGTTCTTTTCAATTTGATCAAGTTCTTCATTTATTGCTCTAATCCAATCATCATGCTTGCTGGCTTCATAAAAAAAAATTGGTTCAGTCATAGATAAAAAAGTAACCTGAGATCGTTCTGAGTCTTTAATCAGTTTCCTTCTTGTCCGAACTCCTTTATTTATATCTCCAATTATCTAATTTTCAGGATGATTCTTTTTAACAATTCTGAGAGGTGATTTTGCTTCTTTCTGCTGATTTGTGTCAGTCTAAGTATTTGTATCTTCATCTGATTCAGATTCTTCCTTTTCTGATCCTTGGACCTATTCATCTTCATCTTCAACTATATCTTTTGTTCTTGGTTTAGCACTGCTTACATTTCTGACTAGGATTTCTTCATCAAATTTTATATCTATACAATCAACTAGTTTATACAGTCTCTTATTGTAGCATATGTACCCTTTACTATTTGTAGCATAACTCAAAAAGATACCTTCATCAACCCAGTCATCATATTTGCCAATATTTTCATCATTGTTCTTGATATAACATTTAGTCCCAAAAACTTTAAAATGCTTGATTGAAGCAGGTCTTCCAAACCATAGTTCATAGGGAGTCTTGTCACTGTGTGGCCTAAGATGAGCTTTTTTAAGGATATGAACAGTTGTATGAATTGCTTCCAGCCAATATGTCTGAGGTATGTTCCTTTCATTTATCATTGATCTTGCCATTTGTTGTACTGACCTATTATGCCTCTCAACAACTCCATTTTGTTGTGGAGTCCTTGGAATTGTGTACTCTCTTTTGATCCCATGTTTATCACAGAACTCTTTGAAATTCCCTGAACTAAAATATCCTCCTCTATCAGACCTTACTGCCTTTAATTTTTTTCCTGTTTTATTCTCAGTGAAATCCTTAAACACTTTGAATTTTTCAAATGCTTCAGATTTTTCTTTCAAAAAGGCAACCCAAGTTAGTCTAGAATAGTCATCAATAATAAACATAAAATAATTTTCTTTTCCTGTACCTTATTTGCTTGATGGTCCACATAGATCCATATGTACTAACTGGAGAGGTTTTTCTGTTGAAGGAAAGTTTTTATATTTGAACTTAGTGCGAGTAAGCTTTCCTATCTGACAGGGTTTACAAATAGAGTCATATGGCTTTGATATATTTGGAAGATCTTTTACTGCCCCATTGTTTCTGAGTTTGATTATGTGATCAAAATTTAGGTGACCGAGTCTCCTATGCCACAACCAACTTTCATCATATTTTCTTAAGTGACATTCTTTTTTTTCTTCTTTTAACACATAGACATTATTTTTTGTTCTTATCCCTTTTGCAATCAGTTGTCCTGAACTCAAACCCTTTATCTTAAAGTCTTTAGAAGTAAAAACAACTTCGCATCCTTTGTTGCAAACTTGACTGACACTTAGTATATTATGTTTTAGACCATATACAAACAACACATCTTGAGATTTTCCTTTGCCATTACTCAGAATTACTATTCCTTTACCTTTTATTTTTCCTGGTGCATCATTTCCAAAAGTTACATTCCCTGATTTGTTTTCACTTAGAGTTAGAAACTTACTTTTGTCTCCAGTCATATGTTTGGAACATCCACTGTCAATATACCAGGGATTATTTTGTTTTTGGGCTGATAATAATAGTCCACACTTGTCATCTGCTTTCTTCTTCCAAACCTTGACATTTTTAGCAGTGGGGTTCAAGTCTGGATTGTATTTCTTTAAGTGACAGTCTGCAGCTTTATGTCCATAATTATGACAGTTGTAACGTTCTGGTTCACTGAATAATAAATCATAACAATTGTTATTCTCATAACTGTTGTTGTGTTTCACCTATGTCCTTCTCCCAGTCATCATCTGATTTATAGTTTGTGATTGTTTGTTGCTTGGTTGTCTCAATCTTTGTTGTGGAAGATAGTTATTCATTGAATATCTTGAGTGTTCATATCTAAATCTTAAAGAACAGTCTATAGCTTTGTGACCAAAATTAGAGCAAAGAAAACAATAACCATAGAAGAAATCTTTGTACCTTGGAAAAATATTTCTTCTTTGAGGAGGTCGACATCTTTCATGCTGATAATCTTTCTGGTCTACAAATTTGGTTCTGGGGATTTTTCTTTCATTTCTTCTTGGTGGCTGATTTTCCTTTTTTGTTTCTATAGAGTGACTGTTGTCAATGTTTGAGGATTTGACAAACTTGATAGATTCTGTATTACTTGGATGATCACTACTTGATCCTTCTTCATATCCCAATCCAGCTTTCAATTTTGAATTTCTTTGTTGATTTACAATGGAGGTTAATTCTTCTGAGGCTTTAATACTTGGCAGATTTTGATGATACAATCCTTTAAACTTCTCCATTTCTTTTCTGTTTTTTACTATCTCTTCTTCTAAGGCTTCACACTTGAATTTCTTCTCTGACAATTGTTGTTTCAGTATGTCTTCTATTTTCTTTGCCTCCTAATTTCACTTTCAGCAGAGCAAAGACTTCATCAGGTTTTTTATTGTCTTTCTCGAACTGTGTCAACAATTGTTTTTGCTTTCTGTTCTTAATTCTGAGTCTATCAATTTCTTCCAGTGCACTGATCAGTTCTCCTTCCAAATCAACCACAACTTCTTCATCATTATCATCACTGCCTATTCTTTTATTATCATAATCCTCTTTGGCCATAAGCATGAATTCATTTGCCTTATCTTCACAGGAAGAGTCACTATCGGTGTCTTCTGAGGAATTTTCATTATTTGCAACCAAACTTTTCTTCTTATTATATTTCTTGTATTTTTACTTCTTTTCATTATCAGAGTTCTGATCCTTTTTCTGATGGGGACACTTAGATGCAAAATGACCTATCTTACCACAGTTAAAACATTTGAAGGGAAACTTCCCTTGATATTTTCCTGATCCTTTCTTTAACCTTCTCACAAATTTTGCCTCAATATCATCTAATTTTGAATCAGTATTCTTGTCTTCTTTAAAAGATGATTCTATAGTACTGGATTTATCTTTGCTAATTCTCATTTCATATGCAGTTAAAGTTCCTAGAAGTTGATCAATGGACAAGGTTTTGAGATCATTTAATTCTTCTATTGCAGAGACTTTTGGATTAAATTTATCAGGCAAAGATCTTAAAATCTTCTGAACTAAGAGTGAGTTGTCAAACTTCTCACTAAGACCCTTCATGGCATTTACAAGTGCTTCAACTCTTAAAAAATACTTGCTAATTGTTTCATCTTCATTCATCTTTAGTTGTTCAAATTTCAATCTGTATGTTTGAAGTTTGGCATCTTTTACTTTCTCATTTCCTTCATAACTGCTAATACGTTTGTCCCACATTGCTTTGGCAGTTTCAAGATGCATCACCTTTACAAACTCAGCTTCAACAAGTCCATTCAAGATAACATTCATTCCCTTAGCATTAAAACTAAACTCTAACTTATCGTCCTTGGAGGCTAGCACAACAGGCTTTGTCTATCTAGTCTCTACTACATCCCAAACATCAACACCCAAGGCCATTAAGTATGTTCTCATTCTAATCTTCCAGAAGGAAAAATTTGTTCCATCAAACAGAGGGGGCCTAGACGCTAAAGTCCCTTCATGACTTGTCATGTTTAATCTTACAGATCTACCTTTGAATAAAAGGAACCCGCTCTGATACCAATTGATGAAATTACTAAGACAACTGAGAGGGGGGGGTGAATCAGTTGTTATTGTGCTTAAACAATTTTAAGTCTATTAAAACATTCTTAATCTTTCTTCAAGTGATCATCAACATTATACAACATATGTACAATAAAAGTAAAGAGCATCAGTCACACATAAGGTATACACAGAGACAAATTTTCATGAGGAAACCCATAAAGGGAGAAAACCTCTTCTTCTTCGAAATGATAGGCAGTATTTTAAGTTATGTGCATCATCTATAATTGAGCACCAACTCAATGTGAGGCTACTACCTCTGTTTTATAGGCTGCAACTTGTTTGAGAGCACCGACTCTCTTGTTTCTCTAGCACCCACTAGAAGGAAGCACCAACTCCCCTAATGTTCCAGCACCAACTGAATGGAAGCACAAACTTGCAGTTACACAGACTCCAACCTGTATAACAGAGAAGCCTTGTTCTCCCTTGCACCACCCTTCCACCCTCGTTTCTCTGGCTGCAACTGGATGAAATCTACAACTCCATGTGTTCAAGCTCCCACTTGAACCTCTGAGGGCAATAGTCCTCCCTAGCACCTCCCAACCACCCTGGAATATGAATGAATAAATAAACAGACAACTACATAGATAAATCAATTCTTACCACTTCTTCATTGTTCTGTAAATCTGGTCTTCTTCAACTTGTTCTGTCATTCTGCTCTGCTTCAACTTGTTCTGTCATTCTGCTCTGCTTCAACTTGTTCTGTCATTCTGCTCTGCTTCAAGTCGTTATTTCATTCTTCTATGCTTCAAGTATTTTCATCATCTATTACTCTTCTCTGAGTTTTATCTCACACTGCGCATATTCCAAGTCTCACTCTGCACATTCTGTGATTTTCCCTTTCTTATCGTTTAATTCATTTTTCATTCAGAACAACAACACCACGCATAGTCTGTATATTTTTCTTTTATACACCCACCCATGGTGGTTACCCTTCACATCTCCTTAGACAAAAGAAAAACAACCGTCCGAGCAAATGAAACGCCAACCGATGGGAAATCATGAGTTCGTTTCGCTAACAGATTCGTAATTGGTAAATTAACTGTGAGAGAGCACAGTAACCCTCCGATCATATTCAAGTTTATCGGCACCATTGGATGAAATTTATTAATCTTGCCTCTAAAATAGGTTTCGTCATTTCAGCATTCATGTGGCCAAGTGTCTCGACACTTCATATCGCAATCTCTGAAACTCCAATACAGAGCTTTTCTGCGCTAGCTCCTTCCTCTATATGACCAAGGCCATGATCCGGATTATTTTCGACATGAAATGAGATCGGAGATATAATAAAGAAATGCACAGAGATATCTTAGATGTTCAATAATATAACAAAAATGTATTAGAGATGCAATCATAAACATAGATATACACTAATACACGATTTCTATTAATGAAAGAAATGTACAGAGACTGTAAAAATACAGAGTGAAAGACTCACTAGAATGGTGGCAGCTTATCTCTGAGAAGAGATGTGACGTCTACTCGCATTCGCAAGAAGATGATTACAATGAGGTTCTGAAGGCCTTTTTACAATAAGCAGGAATGCAAAAAACCCTAGACATCCATAAACCTAACCCTAGGAGATGAAGCGCCAAAAGTCATATGGGCCCCGTTTGGGTAAGTGAGTACATCAACTTCCCGGGGTCGTAACTTTTGCATACGATCTCTGTTTTAGGCATGTGATAGCTCGTTGGAAAGGTATCATCGAGGAGATTCATTTTGGGGGCTCAATTATGCCTTTAGTGATCATTGATAACCTCGATCTCGAAAAACCTTCATTTGGGCCCTGGAAGTTAAAACCTGCTAAAAATAGTAAATTGCCAAAATTGCAAGAAATTTATTTTGAGCCATTTGGAAAAGGTGGGTGGCCACTGATATCCACCTGGATCAATCCTCCCTCCTTAGGAAGCAATGGTATCCATTGCATTGAGTTCCCGGGGGAGAGGGAAAAGCATTTTTTGAATCTGCATCTTGGTGAGCTGCTTGTCTTGCTGGAGACGTCGTGCTGCTCAGTTTGTGGAAATTTGTCACGAACCTGTTGCGGTTGAGGCTGCTCAAAAAGTTGAGATACATGAGAGGATGATGTGTAGAAGGAATCTTTTCACTTTGTTGTAGCCTTGTCAACCTGCTTCTGTTGGATAGAAGGTGCTTGAGGCAAGGCTATAATGGTTGCAGTGTCCCTTTGTTCTCCTTTTGAATAGATTGTGAAGAAGCTGAATTTTGCAGTATGAGATATTACCTTGCGACACTTTTTAGGTGGAACAATAGTCATAACTACCTCTGGTATTCTGTAGAGATGACCCCCCAAAGTAACAATAAAACTACGAGGTCGAGACTCATAAACAACATGGCGTCTCCACATATATGGTTGGCCCAAGAGAACATCACAGACATCCAGTGGGGAAACATCACATAATACCTCATCCTTGAAGGGTTGGATGTTGTATGACAATCGACACTGTTGGTTGACACGAAGATCTTGTCCTTGCCGAAGCCACTCGATGTTGTATGGTTGCGGGTGTGGTGTTGTCGACAATCCCAACTGTTTGATGACCTCTGCTGAGATGAGGTTCTTCTGGCTTCCTCTATCAACAATAAAATGCAGCGGGGTCCCCTTCACCCACATCTGTGAATGAAAAAGGTGCTCCCCCTCTTCAGGATTTGTTGGTTCTTCTAGTTGAATTGCTGCGGTCGCGACAATAGCAGTGGGGTTTGCGTCAATGATCTATCCTTTACCATTATTTTCAGAATTAGATTCTGAATCAGGGTTCGTCTCTTTGTCTTTGATCTCGGCCACCAATGACTGTTTTGAGAGACATTCATCGGTGTTGTGCCAGGGGATTTTGTGGAACTCACACCATTTTTCGGTGTCCTTCTTTGTCTTCCCGTGACCCTTCTTTTCTTGTGTCTTGGACTAGTTTTCAGGAGATTGCTTGTTAGGGCTGTCTTTGTCATACTTTGGTTGTTGTGGATTTGCAGACCCGAATTCCCATTTGTTCTGGTGCTTAAATTTCTGCTCAATTTTAACARCATATCGATAAGCAGCACCGAGTGATGAGATGTCTAGAAAATCCATTTCAGTTTGGATGTATCTGTGTAGAGCCCCACGGTATTTCAGAACCAAATGTCGCTCGGAGTATTTGATACCCAGCTTGGTGCACAAGGTATGGAAGGTATTGGTGAACTCCGGAATTGCTTAACCCCTCTCTTGCCATAAAGTGGTCCATCTCATGTACTGGTCCTCATAGTTGCCAACAGGGTAATACTGTTATTTTACCGCATCCACAAAAAAATCCCAAGTGGGATCGGCCCCATATATTCCAGACTCCTCTATGGAACTTTGCTCCCAGTAAGTTTCCCACCAATGTTTGACATGAGGGAGAGCTTTAAGGAGTGCAAAGGTGATCTTTTCTTTGTCTAAAAAATTGTGAACAGAGAAATAACCTTCCAGCAGAGTTAACCATTTTTCTAGGGCTTCTGCATCTATTTGTCCTTCAAATACAACAATATCAAAATTAACTTGTACCTTGAAAGGTGAGGTGCCTCCAAAGTGGTCGCTTGATGAAGATGTGCCTGATGCTATCGGCAGACGTTGAAGGATGTGGACAAAATTCTCCATCATTTCGTCCCTCTGTCGTGTGAGAGCTTGCTCAAGCAACAGATTGATAGGATCGTCTGCTCTGTCGTTTTTATTTTCTTCCGCCATTGAGGGTTTCTTGGGTGTGAGAGAGCGATTGTCTTCAAGAAAGACAAGCTCGATACCCAAATTTCTATACTCGAACCTCGTTGGGGACATGCACTGAAAAAAACGATCAAGAGCATCCTGCTCTGATACCACTGATCCAGATTATTTTCGGCACGAAATGAGATTAGAGATATAATAAATAAATGCACAGAGATATCGCAGATGTTCAATAATATAACAGAAATGTATCAGAGATGCAACCATAAACACAGATATACAGTAATACAGGATTTCTATTAATGAAAGAAATGTACAGAGACTGTAAAAATACAGAGTGAAAGACTCGCTAGAATGGTGGCAGCTTATCTCTGAGAAGAGATGTGACGTCTACTCGCATTTGCAACAAGATGATTACAATGAGGTTTTGATAGCCCTTTTACAATAAGCAGGAATGCCAAAAACCCTAGACATCCAAAAACCTAACCCTAGGAGATAAAGTTCCAAAAGTCATGTGGGCTCCGTTTGGGTAAGTGAGTACATCAACTTCCCGGGGTCGTAACTTTTGCATACGATCTCCGTTTTAGAAGTGTGATAGCTCATTGAAAAGGTATCGTCGAGGAGATTCATTTTGGGGGCTCAGTAATGCCTTCAGATATTATTGAGAACCTCTATCTCGAAAAACCTTCATTTGGGCTCTAAAAATGGCTCCGTAAGTTAAAACCTGTTAAAAATAGTAAATTCCCAAAATTGCCAGAAAGTCGTTTTGAGCCATTTGGAAAAGGTGGGTGGCCACCGATATCCACTTGGATCAGGCCATGACCAAGCGCTTATGAAAAAAGTGCTTTTCACGAATTCGCCTTTCGTAAGTCTAGAGATGAGGTATCTCGACTCTCCAAGTCGCGATCCCCAAAACCCCGAGATGGCGCTGAGATCAACGGTCCACAATCTCGATGAGTCTATGGTCCAGATCTCCTCGTGAATTCATGTCTCGCGATTCCTTCGAAGGAGGTCCTTTTCACTCCAAATTGTGATAAGAAAAACTCCGAAATGAAGTTTAGATCAACAGTCCAGAACACACTTTGATCTGACGGTTGGGAATAAATCGCGATTTCGCATCTCGAGATTTTGGCGATAGAGATTCTTGTCACTCCAAGTCCCGATAAGTGAATCTCTGAGATGGAGCTCAGATCAACAGTCTAGAACACAACGTGAATTGATGGCTAGGATTAAAACGCGATTTCGCATATCGCGATTTCGATGATTTTCTTTCTTACCTCTCCAAGTCACGAGTCGTAAAACTACGAAATGGAGTCGACGGTCCAGATCACACCTTGATCTGATGGCTGTGATTAGATCACAATTTTGCATATCACGATTTCAATGATCATATTTGTTGCCTCTCCAAGACGCAAGTCGCGAAACTCCGAAATGGATTCGATGGTCCAGATCAACAATCCCAATCAATACTTGATCTGACAGTCATCGGGAACCTGCATCCAGAAACAGAATTTGCAATCATCCTCCTTGAATTTCAAAATGTACACTCTTTCAGGGGTTTCTTGGACCTTTTCAAATACAGCTTCATCTGGTAATACAATTTGATCAACTTCTACCACATTACTTGTTCGATTAAGCCATTGAAATTGAAACAAACCCTCATCTCCCCTAGCTACATGAACAAGTCCTTTCTGAGTATCTGGCACAACTCGTGTCCCCTACAGAGACATCATTCCAGCCTGAAAATCTAGCATGATCTCCTGACAATTGAATCGGATGATGCATTACAGCATATAGAATTTGTTATGACCAAACCCTACAAACCCTTCCTGCATCATCTTCTCATAATGACCATCTATTTCATACTTTCTGTACTCATGCCATATTCATTGTTGTACTTGCCATCAATGACAAGTATACAACCATGCGCTGTCTGTTAAATATTTGCCAACATTATGTAGCCTATAGAAAATAACATAAAAAAATAGATATAATGAGAGGCATTCATAAAAATGGAGGTTTTAATGTATTTGTAGACCAAAGCACTAGGTTTGTCATCCCTAACCTAAATGGTATGTTTGAGTTGTCATTATCACCCCAAAAAAACTGAAATGGAAGCAC
>ML777920.1:77147-87415 GCA_009831015.1 Picea engelmannii
CTGTATTTGGCCCCGGGTGAGCCACTTTCTTTGGTGTAGGAGTTGCCCTGCCTTGACAACCCGATAAAGCTGGATCTGCTGCTGGGGAGTGCCCTTGACTTGTGTGCCCATTATATGATCAATGGATGCTTGTTCCATGCAGTCAGGGATTATCTTTGTTGGTGTCAGCTGTTCTATGATCTCAGAGGTTTCCAATAATGGGGGAAAATATGGTCGAAGGAGGTCCACATTGAATACTGGATGCATACCAAGGAAGGGTGGAGTGTTGATCTCAAAAGCATTGCTACCCACATTCTTAGTGATAATGTAAGGCCCATAACGAAGTGGGAGAAGCTTCCGATGGGGATCGGTGAACACTCCTTCTACAAATGTAACCAGAATTTGTCACCAACCTGAAACTAGTGTGGTACCTTATGTTGATCATGACGCTGCTTGTACTTAGCATTGGATTTCTCTGAAATATCCTAGACCTGTTGGCAGATGTGTTGAATCCACTCAATGAATCTGGTGGCTTTGTCGATCACAAACTGATCAGGGGAAGAGTCTGTCTGTGCGGTGGCAAGAGGAAGTGCAACATCAATGGGTCCCAAGGCCGGTTGTAATCCCAGACCCACCTGAAATGGGCTATGGCCGGTGGAACTATGGAGAGCCCTGTTGTAACTGTGTTGGACATATGGGAGATTATCGTCCCATGTACATGGATGCTTATAATTGTGCATGTGCATGATGTGCACAATCATCCGATTGAAGACCTTTGTTTGGACATCAGTTTGGAGGTGGAAAGTAGTGGATTTTGTGAGCTTGGTGTTCAACAGAGACCAGAGACTCGACCAAAAGGTGTTGAGGAACCTGTTGTCTCGGTCAGAGATGATGGTCTGTGGTATCCCAAAGTGGACCCACACTCATTCGAAAAAAATATTAGCAGTATTTGCCACTGTGACATTCTTCTTGCAGGTTGTGAGGATGTCCGTCTTCGAAAACCGATCAACGACCACAAACACACAGTCATTTCCCTTCTTGGTGGACGACAAGCCAGACATGTAATCCATTGAGATGGATTCTCGAGGCTTCTCAGGAATAGGAAGAGGGGTGTATAAACCTTGCTTCTTGATGGATGGCTTGGAAATGGCACAGGCAGTGCAAGATCTGATATACTTGTTGATGTCCTGTTGAAATTTTGGCTAATAAAAATGTTTCTAAAGAACGACCACAATTTTCTCCATGCCAAAATGTCCTACCATCCGATTGTAGTGGGTTTACGCAATCAGGTTTGCACACTCACTTGTAGGAACACAGAGATGGCCCAAGTGGTATAAGATTCCATCTTAAATGTGAAAATCAGTGATAGTTTCACCTGTACCCAAGAGATGATAGGTGGTGGCAAAGTTTGGATCTTGTTGATAAAGTTGGGGCCACTCAGATGCTTCATGTCCATAGGAATGGAGCACAGTGGTGAGTGAAACCACAAGAGGCCAGCTGAGGCAGTCAACGACACGATTGGAGATACTTGTCTTATACTTTATGTTGATATGGAACTGGTGTAGGTAGGTGGAACACTTCTGATGGAGGTCGTTCTGCAATTTCCTTTGTGTCTGTATGAACTGCAAAGGCTTGTGATCAGTGTGTTTGATTGTCTCTTTCCTCAGAATGTAATGTTTCCATAGATGACAATCTTGTACAATGGAATACATTTCCTTGTCATAGGTGGGGTATTTCTAGACAATATTAGAGAGTGTCTCACTATGGTATGCCACCAGATGCCTGTGTAGAGTGAGAACTGTACCCACAACATAGTTAGATGCATCAGTATCAACCTTGAATGGTTGCTGCAGATCAGACAAGGAGAGTAATGGAGATGAGAACAAGCGATGCTTTAGATCATTGAATGCTCATTGTTTCTCCTTCCCCCACACAAACTTGGCCCTACCACCACCCTTAGTCACCTAGCTGAGGGCCCATGTAATATGGGAGAATCCCAACACGAACCGTCGATAGAAGTTGGATAGTTCGAAAAATCTCCGAAGCTCGGTCAGTGTGGTCGGGGCTAGCCAGTCACGGATGACTTGGATCTTAGTTGGATCAACATGTACCCCATGTTCATCAACAATGTAGCCCAAGTATTGGACCCTTTTCATGCCAAAAGAGAATTTTTCCAAGTTTGCATAAATCTTGTGCTGCCACAGAGTGCTCAAAACCTGATGAATATGCCACATGTGCTTCTCCCACGTTCTGATGAAGCTGAGGATGTCATCCAAATGTAATACCACAAAGGAGTTGGTGAAGGGTCTTAATACATCATCCATCAACCTCATGAAAGTGGTTGGTGCATTTGTTAAGCAAAAGGGCACGACTAGACATTCGTAGAGATCTTATTTAGACTTGAAGGATGTCTTCCATACATCAGTTGGTTCGATGGGAACCTAGTGGTAGCCATAATTCAGGTCAATTTTGCTGAAGAAATTTTCCCCCTTGAGTTGGTCAAGAATGTCATCAATCCTGGGAATGGGGTTTCAGTTCCTCACTGTGATTTTGTTTAAGGCTCTATAATTAATGCAGAGTCACCAAGTCCTATCCTTCTTCTACACCAATTCAATTGGTCTTTGACAGGGGAGGAGTTGGGTCTGATGTGACCCTTTTGAAGAAGCTCTCAGATTTGATGCTTGATTTCGTCATTCTCCATCAATGAGCGCTGATAGACTGGTCCATTAGGTAGAGGTGCATCAGGTGTCATATCAATTGGATGCTTGACTTGGCAGTGTGTCGGTACCCCTGTAGGTGATGAGAAGATATCTTTGTATTCTTCCACGATCCCGTCCACTTGTTTCTGCTGCAAAGAGAGGCGTTGTGTAGAGGCAACAATTGTGGCGATGGCCTTCTACTTACTGGGAGCACAGATCACAAAGAAGACAAACTTCTCGGTCTGTGAAATGACCTTACCGCATTGCTTAGAAGAGATTAATGAAATAGCACTAGGCATCACTACCTTTTGGATCCTGTACAGTTGTCTACCCAAAGTAATAATAACACTGCGGGGTCTAGACTCATACACAACATGACACTTCCACAAATATGGTTAACCTAAAAGAACATCACAAACTTCAAGGGGAGCAATATCACACGGTACCTCATCTTTGAAAGGCTTGATGCCGTAGGGCAGACGACATTGTTGGCTGACACAAAGATCTCTTCCTTAGCGAAGCCAATTGATTGTGTAGGGCTGCGGGTGCGGTGTCATTGGCAGGTCCAACCGCTTGTCGACCTTTCCTGAAATCAGGTTCTTCTGACTATCTCTATCGACAATGAAATGAAGCAGAGCCCCCTTGACCCACATCTGTGAGTCAAAGAGGCATTCCCCTTCCTTTGCTTCTTATGGTTCTCTTGGCCGGAATTTGGTGGTAGCGACTGTGGCACTAGGTTCAACATCAATAATATGCTTCCCTCCTTCAGGATTTGACTCAGAATCAGAATCAACCTCTGACTCAGAACCCTTCAACTCATCCATAAGGGACTTCTTAGAGCGACATTCTTCGTTGTTGTGCCAAGGAATTTTATTGTACTCACACCATTTTTCTGTGTCCTTCTTTGTCTTCTCATTTCCCTTCTTGTGTTGTGGCTTGGACTAGTTATCATTAGGGTGACCATCTTGAATTGGTCCCTTGCTATGTGGTTTGGGGATTCCTTTTCCCTGCTTCGACTGTGAGGGGTTTGCAAATCCAAACTCTCTCCTTTTCTTCTTAAATTTCTGCTTGATCTTGACAACGTATCTATAAGCCGTGCCCAATGAGGTGATGTACATGAACTCCATTTCTGTTTGAATGTATCTATGAAAACAATCGCAATATTTGAGCACCAAATGATGCTAAGATTCTTTGATACCCAATTTGGTGTGTAGGGTATGGAAAATATTGGCGAAATATGGTATTGTCTGGTCCCTTTCTTGACGTAGGGTGGTCCATCTGGTGTATTGGTCCTCGTAGCTTCCAACATGGTAGTACTGTTCTTTAATGGCATCCCAGAAGGAATCTCATGTAGGGGCAACCAAAAACATTGTAGATTCCTCCACAAACCTTTTCTCAGAGTAGGTATGCCATCAGTCTTTAACATGGGGAACGACCTTGAGGAGTGCAAAAGTGATCTTTTCCCTATCGAAAAAATTGTGGACCAAAAAATTTCCTTCGAGAAGATTCAACCATTTATCTAGAATATCCGCATCTATCAGTCCTTCAAATAATGGAATATCAAAATTTACTTGTACCTTGAAGGGGGTTGCATGGCCGCTTGATGAAGATGCTTCTCCTGTGGGTAGACGTCGAAGGCTCTGCACGAAGTTCTCCATCATTTTGTTCCTTTGTCGCGTGAGGGATTCCTCAAGCAACATTTTAATAGGATCTCCTTCTCCATCATCTTTATTTTTGTCCCCCATGGGTTGTTGTTGGGCTTGATGCGACCGATATTGTAATGGATCGATTGGTTTGAGTCCCAACTTCTTGTACCCAACTCTTGTCGGGGACATGCATGAAGAAAAATAAATGAAGATCATAATGCTTTGATATCACTGATCCAGATTTAGGAGCAGAACAAACTGATTAACAGATTGAATACAATAAACACAGAGATATGAAGAATAACACAAATATCCAGTGAACAATATCTTCTATTAAATAATGAAATATGCTGAAACTGTAAAACTGCAGAACTGAAACACTTGCTCGAATGGTGGTAGCTATCTTTGAGAAGAGATGTGGCTGCTACGTGCATTCGTCTGAGAAGAATGGATTACAATGAGGCTCCAGAGGCCTTTTTGATATTAGTCATGAATGAAAAAACCCTAGACATCCAAAAACCTAACCCTAGAAGGCGAAATGCCAAAAGTCATGTGGGCCCTATGGGTAAGTTGGTGTAATTTGGAACCTCAAATTCAAAGGGTCATAACTTTTTCATACGACCTCTGTTTTAGGCGCGTGATAGCCCGTTGGAAAGGTATTTCAGAGAGATACACATTCTGTGATCAAAATTTGGCTCTGTCTACAGTTTGAATGTGGTGATACAAAAATACACTTTTTAGGCCTCCAAAATGACCCCGGAAGTACAACAAGATGTGCTAACACAAAAACATAAAAAATGAGCCAGTTGGATTAGGAAAGAGGCCATCGGTATCCACCTGGAGGATGTGTGGGGCTTCAGATAACCCCATAAGTGTAGAAACCACAATTACAAATAAATACAAAATAACGCGTTGAACAAAAAACAGACGCGAGGAGCTAGTTGGAATAGGTGGGTGGCCACCAATGTCCACTTGGATCAATTGTTGACAAGGCTACCATTGCCTGTCGCTTACTCATTCAACTTATTTCTCCACCAAACATCTTGAAGAAATATCCGCTAGTCAACCTCTATCCATCCATATCTCCAGCCCAGTCAATGTTGACAAAGCCATGTACATTTAATTTACCACCGTCACCTCCATGTCTTCCTTGGTAGCATATACCATAGTCTTTCATGCCACACAAATACCTGCATACTCTCTTGACAACTGTCCAATGTTCCTTTCCAGGTGTCTACATGTACCTGCTCAACACTCCCATTGCATGGACAATCTCTGGTCGAATGAAGACCACCACATACATTAGACTACCAACATCACTTGCATAGGTAACACATGCCATGTCCTCTATTTCTTCTCGTGTCTTTGGACACTGTTCAACAGTAAGCCTTTCTCCCACAAGAATTGACACCTGCATGTTGAACTGTTTCAGAACTGTTTCAATATACTTCATCTGATTCAACCAGAGATTCACAGTGGCTCGATCTCTCTTAATCTCCATTCCTAGAATGAAGTTAGCTGCATCGAGATCTTTCGTGTCGAAATTGGAGGATAACTGATTCTTCACCTCCTTTATTGCGTCCATGTTGTTTCCCATCAACAACATGTCATCGACATACACAACTAAATATATGAAACTCCCACCTTCTTCCTTGGAATATATGCAGTGATCAACTTTTCTTCTCACAAATCAAAAAATAAGGATGTATGTGTCGAACCTCTAGTACCACATCCTTGGCGATTGCTTTAAACTGTAGAGGGATCTTTTTAGTTTGCACACCAACTCTTGCTTTCCCTTTACTACAAATCCTTCAGGCTATTTCATGTAGATTTATTCTTCCAGGTACCCATGTAGGAACATTATCTTCACATTCATCTGTTCTATTTCCAGATTGAATGCCACAACTAGAGACATTATTACTCTAATGGAAGTTAGTTTTGAAATAGGGGAAAAAATCTCACCAAAGTCGACTCCCTCGACTTGGGAATAACCTTTCGCTACCAGACGAGATTTGAATTTCTCAACTTGTCCTATGACATTCATCTTCTTCTTGAATACCCATTTTCTACTGATGTGATTTCTTCCACTAGGTAACTTGACAAAATACCATGTCTCATTATTGTGTAATTATTCCATCTCTTCGACAATGGCGTCCTTCTAGATTTTACCCTCTGCCGAGTTGACTTTCTCACCGACCGACTTGGGCACATCGTCAATGGAAGTTAGCAAAAACACAAAACGAAAGTCAGACGGACTATACCTTTTGAATGGCTATCTTACTCTTTCTGACCTCCTTACCACCGAAGTCTATTGTTCCACCTCTTCCTCAGATTCAGTCAACTCATCTGAATCATCTTCTTCGTTCCTTAATTCAAACCGCACCGTCTCAAGATTATTCTTGGTCTAAACAACTTCTTCAGGATCAAACTTACCTCTGACTTCTCTAAAGACCACATCTTGACTGTACATTTTTCTCCTTTATGCAGGATCCAAGAGCTTATATCCTTTCATTCCTTCTTTATATCCAATGAAAATACATTTGAATGCCTTCTTGTTCAGCTTGCTCCTCTCTTCATTGGAACATGCACAAATGAATCACAACCAAATACTTTGAGATGTGCAACCGAAGGATTCTTAGTCGACCATAACTCATGTGGACTTGTGTAGAGTAGCGCCAATGAAGGAGACATATTCACCATATATCTTGCAGTGTTGACTGCCTCCGCCCAAAATTCTTGTGCGAGCCTAGAACCACTGAGCATGCTCCTTGCCTTATCCATCAACGTTTTGTTCATTCTCTCGACAACTCCATTTTGATGTGGGGTATTTGGTTTGGTATTTTGGCGTGCTATGCCACACTACTTACATAACTGATCAAATTATTTTCCACAGAATGCACCACCATTGTCATTTCTCAACACCTTAATCTTCTTATCTGTCTGGTTTTCTAGAAGATCTTTAAACTCTTTAAATTTCTCGAAAATCTTTGATTTCTTCCTTAGGAAATATATCCATGTATTCTTGGAAAAATCATCTATGAAGGAGACATAATACAAGGATCCACCAAGCGAAGGCACTGAAACTGGGCCAAACACATCACTATGCACCAATTCTAGAATCCCATTTCCCTTGTTGCTCCAAATGGAAACCTCACCTGAGTTTGTTTTCCATATATACAATTTTCAAAAAAGTCGACTTCTAAACCACATTCAGGAAACCCTTCATCCATACCTTTGTTCTGCATATCTCGAATTTCTTTTTCTCCAATGTGTCCCATCCTCTCATGCCATAGCATGGTCAGGTGAATTTTATCATGTCTTGTCAAGTCAGTTTGTACTGACTCAGCCCGAGTCAGGTAGAGTTGATTCGAGGTTGAGTCGACTTCAGGAGCAATGATGTTGTTTCATCCAATCTATTTGACATTCCCTGATAACTTGTACATGATTCCAATCCAAACTACTTTCATTAAGACCATCACACCTCTGACCATCTTGCATGAATCCTTCTGAAACAGAGTGTGTACCCCAACATCACTCATCTTACTGATATATATCAAATTTATTTCCAAATTTGGAATGTGTAGCACATTTGGAAGGGTTCTTTTCCTCCCATCCTGCAGTACCAGTTGAACTCTTCCTCGTCCGATAATTTTGGTTGTCGAGTTGTCCCCCAAGAACACATCACCTCCATCATACTGTTCATACTCGTAGAACCGTTCTCTATGTGGTGTCATATGATAGGATTCTCCTGAGTCGATCAACCAAACACCTTGATCCGACTGTGTACTGGTTGGTGCCAGGTACACATCACCTCCCTTATCCAAGGTTGTCTTTCTCTCAGTTGACTGCTTCTCGTCGGATCCCGTACTGATTTCCATCACCCTCGACTTATAGTCCTTTTTGTAATTCCCAACCAGGGATTTATATCTACCATTCGACTTAGACTTTCTACCGAAGAATTTTCCTTTATCTCTTTCAATCGGTCGACCTCTACCACTAAAGCATCTTTGGTCGATCCTTCCATGTTGTTTCGTCTCATTTCTTTTGACAACATAGAAGAAATCACATCTTCTAGTAATAGTGTGGTTGTATTAATCCATATATCCATGACTAAGCTATCCTAGGACTCTGACAAAGAACATAATAGGCTTATACAATTCTCCTCCTCAATAATTTTAATATCCACAAACGATAACTGGCTTAGAATGGTGTTAAACACATTTAAATGCTCAGTCATTGAACTGAGATCACTCATTCTCAGAAGATATAGTTTCTTTTTGAGAAGCAACTTATTTACCAAAGATTTCGACTGGTATAAGCTTCCCAACTTGTCCCACAGTTTCTTGGGCAAATCTTCACCTGAGACATTCAACAGTACCAAATCTGCAAGACAAAGCCAAATCATACTTCTTTCTCTTCTTTTGAGTTTCTCCCATTCTTCCGTCGACATGCTTGTTGGCTAGGTACCTGGACAGATCATTGTCCATTGTTCTCGATATATAATAAGATATTCCATTTTAATATTCCAAAGCTCAAAGTTATGGCCATCGAATTTTTCTATATCTATTCTTGAACTGCTTGCCCTTCTTTACCACGATCTTTAACACAATTTATGACTTACAACTCTTACTGTACCTAGGGTTTAGTTCTTAGATTCAAGATTGGTAAATCAAGATCTGATACACTCTTCAAAGCACATAGATCTGATACCACTTTTCAAGAAATGAGGGGCACTTCCACACTAAACCTAACATAGGAGAAGAATTTAATCAAGAACGTAAATGACAAAGCAATCACACAATACACAAAGATTTTACCTTGGAAACCCAAACCAGGAAAAACAACATTCCTTGAGCGTTCTAATATCTTGTTGTCTTATTCAATCTAAATAAATGGTTACATGTCTATCCTTGGTCCACACCTAAGACACAATCAACATCATACCTTCTTGCCTGTGCAAGAACAACCCTGTAGCCAATTCGGTTTACATATGCATAACCAACAACCTACATATAAATATTTCTCTAAAGACCAACTGTCCTACATCATATGCATTAGCCTCAATGACCTTACAACATGCCTCTTTATACTCTTTACAATAGGAAAAATCCTAAAGACTTGGCGCCCAAAAACGATTACAGATCCATGCAGATCATTGGCTACAAATCCTGTGAATCTCGGGATTTTGTTAGAGTCGACTCCAAGTCATATTACCAGTCGAACTTCATTTGGTCTTCAGTTGGTCGCCACACATCCGCTTGTTAACCTCATGTTTGTTGACCTCTTCGACCTACTATCGATGCCTTTACCATGTCGAATTGCTTCAACCTTCGAATTTGAATTTACCCGGTCGACTAACCTCGACCTTCGACTTCGAATTTACTTAGTCAACTAACCTCGACCTTCAACTTGATGTCGATCAACCTCGACTTTGACCTTCACTGCAAAGAGTATAACAACCCAACATATCTTATGTTCATTATGTGGATGGCGGTTGTGCATCGCCTTAGCGATATGCTGTTAGCCTTGTTCCTTAACGATTGCTGTGTAGATTTAACCCCTGTTACCAGCTGCGTTTTATTTTTATTTTACCTTTACACAGACCTTACAACGTAGATTATACTTCCCCAGAATTCAATTACTGTCTTACAGCTTTTTATTTCCTCCGGTTTATTTGTTACTTCACTGGAATTTGATTGCTGGTATAAAAACATCATATAAAATTGTTACTATTTACGTTTTGTTTTTAAATTATTTCCATTTTTCTATTAAAACACAATAAATGGAATCAACATTATAAGAGTATGGTTGAAAATGGAGTGAGAAAATTAAAGGAGGCATTTATATACCATATGTTTTCACCTCACATTTTCAACTTCATTAGCTTTACTACATTGTATGATTATTGTTGGAGGGGCCTAGTTAACAAGTCGACTACCATACT
>ML777920.1:98384-130655 GCA_009831015.1 Picea engelmannii
ATTAAACAGTTTAGCCAAGCTTATTCACTATTCCTATCAACATCAATTTAAAAGAACTTGGCCATGCTTGAAAGGTATGGACCAAGTCACTATTATTGCATGGGGCTCTATTGAATTTCTTTTATGCCCTCTTTTATTCTTTTTCTTTCTTTTTCCTTTTTTTTTTCTTTTTCTTTCTTTTCTCAAATTATTTGCAGAATGAAAAATCATTTGATAAACAAAAACACTAAAGAGATAACATTTCAGTCACCAGTTGATCTTATAAATTATAGGGTTATAACATTATTGACATGAGTTCCTTGCAGGTATCAGACGAGGGGGCGCTCACGGCTGAGCCGGTCCGCATATTGGATCATCACTTTTGACAGCTATGACGTCGAACGGTAGATCAGGTCAAGGTCCAGTGGGACAATTATAGTCCGCACTCGGTGCCCTGGGAGGACGCATATGATATGCGCCAACAGTTTCCATTTTTGTTTGATAGATAGACATATGATACTGTGATACATTTTCTTTTCGACATTTATACTGTGAAACTTCAGGATGAAGTTTAGACCAAGAGGGGGTGTATGTAACATCCCGCTCTGGTGCACTGAGCGAACTTATTCTTTGAGGACACTTGCTCGCAAGTGATCCGAATTATCATGCTATTAAAACTTTTGATTTTGATTATGAGGTGTTATGGGTTGATGAGATGTTGTTTTACCGCTTTGACATAGACATGTGCTATTGAATCAGTTTTACTGAGTGTGCAGGATTATGGACCTAGAGGATGCTGAGGCATCGATAGAACCCCTTGGACTCCAGATCGAGTTGGGGAGTGTACCATTGGGGTTTGATTGTTTTACTGTGATATTAGTGCATCTGATTAGATGATATGATATGGATATATTCTGACATGATTTGTTGATGATGCAGGCTGACGATAGCTTGCCGACCAAACTCACATATAGAGTGAAGGGGTCATGCATGACTACCAGAGATGATGAGGGAGAGGTGTGGACAACAACCCTGCCACAACCTACTAGCACTCCCGTCGTGGCTCGAATTGTAGGTTAATGATTACCTAGTTTGAGAGGACCCACGATGCCATGAGGGCAGACTGCGACAGTCGCTCACGATGATTCTAAAGGGCGCGCAATAAGGCAGGGGCCTTATTCCTTAGAGGCCCTTAGTCTCCCACAAGTTCACCTGGCAGAGTGTTGACTCTAGGGGTTATTGATGTCTACCAAATCAATCAAGAGGCAAGTGGCACCCTTGGAGCACGTAGTGCGTCCTGAAGGGAACGTCGCGTAATGGAAACATATTAAGGCGAGTGGCACCCTTGGAGCACGTAGTGCATCTTGAAGGGCACATCACGCAAGGGAACATATGAGGTGAGTGGCACCCTTGGAGCACCTAGTGCGTCCTGAAGGGCACGTCGCATTGTTGACGATAGAGGGATGAACCTAGATGGCCCTAAGACAAATAACATGTTAAGTAATTTTTAAAACAATTTCCCTAATTAAATGTCGCCCAGTACGAAATTAAGGCCTAAGTCTAAATTACATTAGTTGTAAAATTTTGTCTTCTATAAAATAATAATAATAATAATAATAATAATAATAAAAATAAAAATGAAAACAACTTAAATAATAATAATGATCTTCGTTAAATCTTGTAACATGAAGGGAGTAAGAAATTTAATTTATTCATAAAAATAAATAAATTATGTGGGATTAAAATTTAAAAAGGGAATTAATTATTTTATTACCTTAATAAATTAAAGTATACTAATTAAATAAGAAAAGGGAAAAAGGGTTATTTTTCACACCTGCCTTTTTGAGTTCTAAGTAAAAAGGGGAAAGAGGGAAAAAAATTAAAAATAAATAGGAAACTAGGGAAAAGAGGTAACATAAAAAGGGAAAAAGGGGAACTTAAGGAAAAAAGCGGAAAGTCAACTTAGTAAAGAATCTACCATTTAAGAGCTTTCTAATTTTAAACTGAATTAACAATTTCATAATAGGGAAAGCCTTTAAAACCTATAAGGGAATTTGGGGGACACCGAGGAGTGATTCTAGGAATAACTCTAGGTGGGTGAGGAAAATAAGATAATTAATTATTTAAAGAATTTAAATAATGGAGGAATGAAGGGGATGGGTGACACTTGTACGGAGAAGAATTTTTAGGAATTTATTTTTAAAAAATTTAATTAAATGAGATTTTCGAAAAGAAAGGAAGTTCGAAACTCTATAAAATGAAGGAAGGAGAAGGATGAAAGAACATCTTCTGTTTGCGTAACGTTACGCTGCAGAAATATCATCTTGACTGATTTACTTGTGGGAGTTGGGATACCCAGCTCGGAGAGGATTGGTAGCTCAGCCTTGTGAGGCGAGCTGGGAGCTAGTCAAAATCTATGGATAGTGTGTGTGGCCCCTTTGCGGCTCGGGGGGATAAGGGGGAAAAAGAGTACCCCTAGCGTTGGCTGGGAGGTACCAGTGAAGTCTCGCCGGTTAGCAAGCGGGAGTTGCACGGAGCGCGCAGACGTCATTCAGAGCGGCGATTAGGCAATGGTACACTCTTTTCATTTGTATGGTAGAATATATCAGGACTTATGCTTGGTTCTGATTATTTAATGGAGAAGTAAAATGATGTTTTTAAAATATGAATGGAACCTTTCTTAGCCTAGCTCAACGATTGTTGTCTCCTATGGCCTTCGTTTTTCGCATGTCTTGACCACCTGGTTGTGATTGATTGAGTCCTTAATGGTTGTTGGCCTTTCGTCCTTAGCTCCTCAGTCCTCGCCTGAGCAATCGACTAGGAGGTTGATCTACAATCGTCGCCTTAGCGTTAAAAGACCTATGGATCTCAACACCCTACTTTTCTGTGTGAGGATGATGAGCGACAGACGAACCTGTTAACCGTCTACCTCTTGATTGGTCTTCGCTGATTGTTGGTCTCCACACCTTCTTGCGATTGAAATGACCTCTGTGATATTGACACAACCTATACGTTTTTTTTTCTAAAGTCGAACTCTGCGTTCTAATGACCTCTGCGAAGTGATCTCTATACCTCCTTGGATAGATTATCTTTGTAAATGCTTTGGGAGAGCTTCTCTTCGTTTTAAATGCTTCCATTTGGTACAAACCCTGCGTTTAATGCGATTTTACTTACAGTTGCTTACGTCTTACCCAGTGATTCAACATTCATAGAAGAACCGACCATTAAAAGATTTATATGTGTATTCCCCTTCATTCAACAATTTGCTAATGTTAAATTTTATATAACGATTTGCTGAAACTCCTGAATTCATTCAACGATTTGCTAATGTTAAATTTTATATAACAATTTGCTGAAACTCCTGAATTCATTCAACGATTTGCTAATGTTAAATTTTATATAACAATTTGCTGAAACTCCTGAATTCATTCAACGAATTGCTGATTTCAATTTTATATAACGATTTGCTGAAACTCCTGATTTCATTCAACGATTGTCGATGTTAAATTTATATGGAAATTCGTTGTACCTTCTGATGTCATTCAATGATTGTGGTAAGATCTACTCCTATTCGTACTTGTTAGTTGATTGTAGTGTTGCAACGTGTGGACAGTATAGTTTAGCCGATCTTCAGTCAATGATTCAATCAATTATATTCTGAGAATATTGTTAAACACAGGCGCGTTGAATTGAATGACTCGTGGTGAAACATAGTGAATTTTTGGTTGATTTTTTTATTTTATTTATCTGGATGCTCTCCACGAATTGAGGGTTACTCCCTTGAGGAAAAGCGTGGTGGTATAAACTTTACCGATTAGCGCCTTGCTGTGTAACGCGTGGCTCCTGAATGGTGGTTGTGCATCGCCTTAGCGATTTGCTGTTAGCCTTGTTCCTTAACGATTGTTGTGTAGATTTAACCCCTGTTACCAGTTGCGTTTTATTTTTATTTTACCTTTACACGGACCTTACAATGCAGATTCTACTTCCCTGGAATTCAGTTACTGTCTTACGGATTTTTGTTGCCTCCGGTTTATTTATTACTTCACTGGAATTTGATTGTTGGTATAAAATCATCATATAAAATTGTTACTATTTACGTTTTGTTTTTAAATTATTTCCATTTTTCTATTAAAACACAATAAATGGAATCAACATTATGAGAGTATGGTTGAAAATGGAGTGAGAAAATTAAAGGAGGCATTTATATACCATATGTTTTCACCTCACATTTTCAACTTCATTAACTTTACTACATCATATGATTATTGTTGGAGGGGCCTAGTTAACACGTTGACTACCATACTGAGATTTGATTTAGGAAGAAGGGCCTCCTGGTCTCTAGGTGGGACGTTCCAACTGTTATTTAATACAGGAACCACTACAGTACTATACAGTCCAGTCTGGCGTGCACTTGGGATGATCTCTTATCTCGGTGTCCGGGCTGTGCGAAGTATTGTGAATGGTTTGGTTGCGCCCCCCTTTTTTTTCTAGAGTGCAATAGACACCGTCTAAACATCTACAATCTGGTGATGTCATTCCCAATGACAGATATTCTAATGCCTTAAATCTTAATTAATTTCCAACCAGAGATCTTGACTACAACGAACCATCACTGGAGGTTGCCGAAATTCCTTAGCTTTGAGTTTTTCCCCTAAGTAGAAATACCCTTATTTTTTTTACAACCAATTGCTTACCCTGGTATTAGTCAGCGATTTACCTAGGGCTGCGAGCCACCGCCTTTTACCCAGCACTGAGCCTGTCAGGATTGACAACGATGAATTAGTTATCCATGCTTTAATGACAACAGGGTAACAAATCCCTAAAATGCCATGTTGGGTTAAATTTTTAAATTGTTCCATTATTTATTGATATCTATTTCAGACTTGTTCCATTTATTGCGTTAATGTTAACTTAGATGGCAATTGCAGTTTAGGGCTCTAATATGGATTAAATTAGATTAGTCAAGTAGATTGTGATGATGGGCATGGTAGTTAAGCTTGCTAAATTGGTTGTATCTGATGTCTATTTGATTATTGATGAATGACTAAGTTTATAATTTAGACAAGCTAGTCAGATTTTAATTAATGATTAATTATATTTTAATTATTAATCCAGTCGAAGATTCAGACTTGCTTAGTAATGTCCAGTAATGTTGATTTAGATGGTACCTTTATGGCACTTGAAATTTAAAATTGCGCAAATGAATTTGGTTTTAAGGATAATTTAGATTGTACCTTAATGATATTTTGCTTTCTAGACATGCTAAGTTGGGCTTGTAATAGATAATTAAAACACACTGTAATTATTGACTAGTTGACTCAACGACTGAGTAGGATATTGGCGAAGTCGTTTTTAGCTTGCGCTTCCCATTGAGGGTGTTGATGTTCATTTTTGTACTTGGTTTGTAAACTTTTAATGTGCTTGGTTTGCTCACTGTAAGAGATTCTAGTTACTTGTGTAATTATTTGGGGTGCGGGTGGGGGGGGTGTGTTAGGATGTTTGTCCTTAACTTAGTAGGCTTGGTCTGCTTGTGTTGGGCAGGATGTAGACACCTCCTTGTTCCTCAGAACAATTGCCAGCCTTGAGGCCTTAAATGGTCAAAATCGATGGGAACCTGGGCTTGAGCATTGCTTATGTGTCCTGGAGGTCCTAACCATTGTAGGGTAGGACAGACTGTTAGTCATTATTATTCTTTGTCGGTTCAATGTTGTACATTGTTTCCAGGTGCTTGATGTGATTTTATGTAAGTCGTTATGTGTTTGTTGCGTGTGTTTCATGCGTTATGTTCGTCGTCGTGATGCGATATTGAGTATAATGTCTTTATTACCTTCCTACACACACAAAAAAATAAAATAAATTTAGGATGCTTTTACCGGTTGTACATCGTAGGAGTTGTTCCAGATGGGGTTGTCACAGTTGACCTCTTCGACCTGCTGTCGATTCCTTTACCATGTCAAATTGCTTCAACCTTTGACTTCGAATTTACCTGGTTGACTAACCTCGACCTTCGACTTCAAATTTACTTAGTCGACTAACCTCGACCTTCGACTTGATGTTGATCAACCTCAACTTCGACCTTCACTGCAAAGAGTATAACAACCCAATAGATCTTATGTTCGTTATGTGGATGGTGTGTTATTTTCTTAGTTTATTTCATTTTAGTTTTAGTCTATTTTGGTATTTCATGCATTAAGTTAGTAACATTAAATCAAAATATAAAGTAAAACACTGCACAATAAATGATTTTAGAATATTGTAAGATCTAGTGTGAAGAATTTCTCTAGTGGAATAATCCACGACAATTTATGAACCAACAACACTTCACAACCCTTCATGCTATTCCAAAATTGAGCAATTTGAGGTATATTTATATTTGATCTTTATTAATTCCAACATCTGAGACCTTCAATTATCATTATTAAGAAACCCTCATTTTGAGTTCAAATTCGTATCATTTTCTAGCTAGATAGGGTTTGTAATGGCTTTGTCAGCACTTTTAATTGAAAAAGTTATATTGGTGGTGACCGGGGCTTTAGATATGAATCTTTGTAACCATGAATTTAGCGTTTTGATAGATATTTTGGGTTCGAACAAAGTTCAAAATAGGGATATGTAGTGGGGTCAAGTCTATGGTGAAAGGTTGTGGAAGGTCGGGGTTCGTTGTCTTTGAAACTTGTTAGGACCATGGACAACATTGTCTGCCTCTACCAGGTAAGTTCTTTTAAAAGTTTAGATTATCAAGTGATCGAGATTTTCAAGTTAAAATTTAGCATTGCTTCAATTTTTCACCCTGAACCTAGCCCTCCAAATGCCATTTTCATGGCCCTTAGATTGACTATTTTCACAATATTTATGTCAATGAATGTGCTTTATCATTATTATCTCTCTTTAAAAATGATGATTAATTGGGTTTTCTAATTCATTTCTTATATAATTTTCCTCTTCTATGAGGTGAAATATATTGGTAGCTTCTAGAAGCAATATCTATTTGTAAGAAATATATGATGTTACTCTGTGGACCATCACAGTTCCAATTTCAACCATACATCATTTTAAATCTCACTTTCTGAAACTTTTCCTGAAGGTTACAAAGCTTACAATATGTCGGCAACAAAAATCATCTTCTCGATTGCGATTTGTAAAAAAAACTTACTTTCTTAATCAACATTTGTGGTTTATGTAATTTTCAGAGGTGTAATACCGTTTATTTTTTACAGAGGCAATTATTACAAATTCTCATTATTCAAGTATGTCCAACCATTATATTTTTATATACTATTATGAAATTTGGTTTTGAAGTCATAGTGGTAGTGGTGTTTCATTTTGTGCATATTTCATTGGTTTGGTAGTGATAGATTAAATTTAGCTTGGCCACTTTGAATGGAGAAAAAAATACCTTATGCATTCCATGAGATCTATAATTTCTATTGCTAGTTGCGATTCTTTATATTATATATGCTCCAATTGGCCCTTCACTTGAGTCACATTTCGAGATCTAGGTGGTATAGAACCCCTTGTATTATGAGAAACCCATTCTGCTTGTTTGTGTGTAGAGTTATATCGTTCATCAAAGCCCTTATCAAATGAGAATATATAATTGCAAAAATTTTCATTCGAACACAAAGATTATAGTGGAGATAGTGGAGATTACATCTTAGACAAAGAAATGAAATAACTTGTTCTGAGATAGTAAAACAAATGAATTAAATTGGCTTGCTCTTCACATCTCCTCATAACACTCTTATATAATACAAATTTAGTACAAAATATCACTACAAAAATGGTTGCCAAGTTATAGGAAATTCATTGATTTATTATTATTATTATTCTTATTTTAAACATGAAAGAAAAATATCCTCATTTATTAGGTTTCATTGAAATTTTACAATTTTTTCAATTGATTGTTATTTACTTTTTTAAATTGTAAAGATTTGGAAGGAAAAGATTTTATTTAGCATTTTTATGAAGTGTGCACTTAATTCACTTTTATCAATTAAAATACAATTAAATCCACAACTTTTCATCTTAAAAGCCTTGGATGAATATATACCCTTCAAATTAAAACTAAAACCAACCCCTCAAATTTAATCACTATGTAAATCCCAAATACACTTTCCATACACAACCTATCTCATCAAACTTCCTTTCAATTTGTTAATAAACCCTAATTACAATAATTCTAATCAAAGTAATATCAATCAATATCACCAAATAATTCAAGATCACCCAATCAAAAATTGCAAATAAAAGGCAATGATAAATGGACTGATTTGACTTCAATACTTTTCTCATATCAATCTATTAATTTCTTCTAAACTATATTAGAGTGATTGATTTGATAGTCCTAGGCTTCCTCTTCTTGTACCTGAAAGCTAATATCTACAATAACGCATGACAATGGCATAGACCACTAATATAACTATTGATTTCATTTTCCACAACATCTATCCTATTTGCTGCAATGTAATAATTTCTAAGTTATCTATTTCTTAACTTTTTTGTACATCACCTAAAAAAATAGTTAACCAATCCAATGATAAAATAACTCCCCAATAAATTGATTATCAGAACTTTTCAAGATTCTCGTATAAACTATATAAATCATTTCATATAAAGTATATAAATCATTGATTATCATAAAGTACACAAAGTATTATAAATGTCTTCTCTTTGCATAAATATTTATTGGAAATGAGTTGGACCAAAAAAGGTGGTAAAAGATTCTCACATAGTGGTAGTCCCAATTCATTAATTTTAAAACATAATAATTTATAAAAATATGGATAAAACCATACATTCTAATCTCCTTTTAAGGGAGGAAATACATTAAAATATTGTCGAGAATATATATATATCCGTGTTAGATATAGATATCTTGTAAAAGCACAAGTGAATATTTGACAAGAAATGATGTGACCTCGAAGTTTAGGCATTAGCATATCACGTAATTTTTGGATATGGTCTTAGACAAAAAAGATTGTTGGATGGAACACGTATGAGATTTAAGGGTATTATCCATACAACCATCAAGGTGGTATCTCAAAAGTGGTTACAACCATCAAGGTGGTATCCCAAAAGTGGTTGCAAGTAGAGGGGTGGTTTATTGTATGTTATAGGAGGAAGAATGTGGCAAGTCAATACAAGTTGTAAGAAAAAAGTTGTGGGCTCAATGGAATCTATGTAGGAAAAACCCAAAAGTGGTTACAACCATCAAGGTGTTATCCCAAAAGTGGTTGCAAGTAGAGGGGTGGTTTATTATATGTTATACGAGGAAGAATGTGGCAAATCAATACAAGTTGTAAGAAAAAAGTTGTGGGCTACAATGGAATCTATGTAGGAAAAACTTTAAAGATGGAGTATTCATTATTTATTTATGATAATGATACGATGGTGATATTTATGGAAAGGAAATTTGTTTTAGAATTTCCAAAAAATAATTATTTATTTTTAGAAGAGGTGCATGTAAGATCATTTAAAAGAGTAATTTCATATATATGTGGTAATGAAAATGCAAAATTTATAGAATTTTAAAATATAGTAAAGTATACGTTAATGAAAATGTAAAATTTATAGATTTTTAAAATATAGTAAAGTATATGGTAATGAAAATGTAAAATTTATGATTTTTTAAAATATAGTAAAGTCTTTAATTATATTTAAAGATAAAATTGCAAGTACTTTTGAGTGGTATATATTATTTAAAAACATTTAGTATACTAAAAACTTTATAAAACATAATTACTTAACAAAATGCATGTGGATTGGTTGCTTCTTTCGTCGCTGCTTTGTCTTTGATTCAACTTTGGTTTTGCAAGTTCCATGTTATCTGCTAGCTGGTGCATAGTCTCATCTTTGTGTGGTCCTCCACAATTAGAGTTTACAAATTTCACTTGATTCAAGGCTCTAGATTGGTCTCCCTTTCTCATATTGGTAACCATGTTTTGAAGCATATTACAACCAACCTCCAAGTTAGATATTTGCCTCTTCTACTGGATAAGAGAGCTCATAATTGTTGCAACCTAACTGACTACCTATTGTTCATTTTCATGAATTTTAGCTGTGTTTGAAAATATTGAAGTTCTATTTTCGTGAATGGACTCTTCATGATTTCGTAGCACCCTCTCAATTTTCTTCAATTCCTTGTAGTCCACGATAAGTCGATGATAATAAGGACTACTAACCACTTGAAAGGGTTCAAAATGCAGAGATACACAAATAATATGCAAAACCTTTCATGCCACCAAAGTTCATAGAGTGCAAAGTGAAAAGTGAAGAGTCCTCCACTCGTATAGAAACTAGAGACACTAATAAAACATGAAATGAAATCATAACACCAAACCTTCCATCCTTGAGACGCATAGAAGGTTCTCTAACATCTAATTGCAAAGTCAAAGAGGCTTTTCCAAGGGAGAACTCTAGCCAAATTTACACTAAGTTGAGTCCAGGGGATAGGATAAAGTAACTTCCAAATAATAGCAATGAAACATTAACAAAGAACCCCTTCAAGGAATCCAATCCAATCAATACAACTCCCCTAATCTAGAAGATGATAGGGGATGAGATTAATTAATTCTCAAAGACACTATACCATGCTCTAATATTCTAGAACAACGAGACCTAAACACATTTACATAATGTAAATAGATCATATCTCTATCCAGTGCCCAAATAGAGACCAACGAAGCCAATTAAACTTGAAATGTTCTCAGAACATAATACCTTCTATCCCCAAAACACACAAAAAATGCTATATTTCATTTGTCAAATTAAAGTGATTATCCCAAGTTTGAACAGTAGCCAAATTTACACTTGGTTGCAACCAAGAAACATAATAACCCATAGAATACAACAATAGAACACTAACAAAGGGCCTCTTGAAGGATTTGAAGCTAGCCAGAGAAGACTCCCCTAAGCTAGAAGAAGACAAGGGAGGGGGTTCACCAGTGCTTGTAGATACTAAACCATGCAAAAAATCCACCACCATAGAGAAAACATACCTTACTAAAATGCCTTGGCCACTTGCAAACCAAAACCTCCATAGGCACAATGTATTCCAATAATCCATAGTCCCACTTTGATAGGATAAAGAACCATACATGAGGACATAAACATGCAAGCTCATGTGCATGGGCGTGTGACATAGAGACCCCACTCTCTTCTGACAACTTCCCTTGCTATATGTTCTAGTTTCCATGTGTCGGTCCATGTGATACCTTGAAGGTCTTCTATGTGGATTGATCCCCATGCTAATGGGTAAATCATATACATCACCATCAATGCTAATGACCCCTTCTTTTAGTAGGGTGGCATTGTGGGAAAATCTATCTGCAATTTGGTCGTTCTCCCGGACTCTTAAAAAAATTGATTCTAATGAATTTTGACGCTTCTTTCTTTTCTCCATCTAACATTGAATCTAGAAATTTATCACCTACTGTTGCATTGGAGACCATTTTTCCAACGATAAGCTTTGAATCTCCAACCATAACCAAGGATGGATATTAGATTCATTGGCTAGTCTCAAGCCTTGGAGCAATGTGTAGGCTTCTGCTATGTTATTGGAGGATACACCAATGCCCCACTCAAATGACAATTCTAATGTTCCTCTAGGGCTCATGATAGTCCCTCTCACACTTGCCACCCCATGTTTATTTTAATTGACAAAAATTACCTACCCCACACACATTTAAAAAAAGTAAATTAAAAATAAATAATCACAATGATAATCCAAAAAAATTATATAGATATAAATTATATTCAACAAGGAACTTAATACTTAAAGGTCCAAAAGTTGTTTTGTATAAATTGTAGGTGTGTGCACCTATAAAAGTTGATTATTTATGTTGAATTAAAAATTTGAGTAAGAATTTGAAATCTGACTCTCATTTAAGAGTTGATGTGTTTTTAGCTCTTAAAGTCTCGATTGATAGTTGGTTTACTGGAGATTTTATCTCTTGAAAACTTGAGCAAGAGTTGGTTTACTAAAATTTTAGGTCCTAAACTCTTGACCGAGAGTTTGTTTCAAGCAACAATTGGTGTTAACTTTAACTTTTGATCGAGATTTTGTAAAAGCTCTTAAACGAGAATTGATGCGACTTCAACTCTCGAAGGATTGCAAAATTTCTCCACTGAAAGTTTGATTTCATTAAATCTATATATATATATATATATATCCTCCCAAAAATTGCAGCACATCTTCATAATTTTTTTTGATTATTATTTTTAAATGAAAATATAATATTCCCCTTTCAATATAATGATTAATATGATACAAAATCACTATAAAATAAAACATATTCAAATACCAAACTATCTAATATAAATTCAAACAAGTTATCTATGTGACACATGAACATAAACATAATATTAATATATTAGAGTAACATTAATGTAAATTCCAAACAAATAATTTATAAGACAAATGATCATAAACATGATATTAGAGTAACATTATCATCATTATGATATCGTATTGATTGACATAAAGTTAGTTATTCCACATAGAAGTGCTTCTTATTCATTACCACTAAATTAATATGATTAAACAAGGCTGCGTGACAGCGTAGTCCTTGCCAACGAGGTTAGAAAGCAAATTTTGGAAAATGAGGTCGAATTGTAAATGACGAAAGTATTCGGTGCAAAATGTATATCACAAAAATGTTGTGTGCAACGTGTATATCACGGAACATGGGGCATAAGTAAATGACGCTTGGCATGTAGAGCACCATTTATTTTTTGAAAGTATATAGCAAACTACAAATTTATTCACAGAGGAAGAAAAAATCTGGAAATTTAAATGCATTTGCCATATAGACTGGTGAAAGATAAAAATGTATGAAGACATAAATTTAAAAGGAGATAAGAAAACAATTTTATTTGAAATATGTAAAAAAAAATAATTTTGTTACATACTATTGGAAATTTTGAAATGTATATCACGGAAATGTTGTGTGCAACATGTATATCATGGAACATGGGACATAAGTAAATGACGCTTGGCATGTAGAGCACCATTTATTTTGAAATATATAAAAAAATAAAAGTCTGTTACATATAAAAATTTAAATGCATTTGTCATACAGACTGGTGAAAGATAAAAATGTATGAAGGCATAAATTTAAAAGGAGATAAGAAAACAGTTTTATTTGAAATATGTCAAAAAATAAAAGTTTGTTGCATACTACTGGAAATTTTGAAATATACAAAAAAATTAAAGTCTGTTACATATATATCGAAATTTCAATGCATTTGTCATGTAGACTGGGATTGGGGCTCCTGCGGTCCATTAGAGAAATATGTACAAGAAACAGGACTGTAGAAATAAGATAGAGTGCAATACCTACAAAAAAAATAAATTGAAAGGTACAAGTGTTAGCCTACACATATCTATTTAAAAAAGTGGAATAACTGGGTTGATAAACAAAGAAAGATGCGATTAGTAGACTTATAGTGAGGGTACATATGAGCCCTTTGGCTATTTTCTTGCGGCTACCATTTCATTGATGTCGTCGACGACTGCGGTTTCAATGATGTCGTCGACAACTGCTGGAATCCTGGCAACTGCCTGTTTCTTTCCGTTGGCGACCCGCTTCAATTCCCTTTCGAGCCATTATTCAATGTAGCTTCTCATTGGGGCGGCGTTGATCTCATTCCAGATTTTTATATTGAAAAGATCGTTTTCTAATTCTCGGAAGTCGATAGAAAGATTACACAGAGCCTGATGAATTTCCTCATTCTGTACTGAATATTTGACTAGCCAGTCGTCGACGTGAGCTTGATCAAACTGAAGGATGATATAAAAATTTTCTAGAGACAAGGCCTTAAACATAACAACCTGTTTATCAAACTCTTGCCTCGTTAAGGGCAAGGAGTTTGCGATTAAGTCGGGGTCTTGGAAGTCGTTGGTTTTTCCGGCTATGTTTATTCTTGAAAACCTTGTGAACAATTTATCTTTCTTCGATATGGTTTGTTCACATGATTGAACAATGAGATGCAAGTTCTTCACTTTTTCATTCCAACATGCATTCAATTGACCGATCCGGTTTTTGGATCGAATATCTTGTTCTCTTCTTTTTGTTTCTGTCATATTGTTGACAATGGTTCAAAAAGGAAGGACCGTTTTTAAAAAGAATTTTTCTTCATCTTTAACTCTGCCTGCAAATGTTCGAGCAAACTATGTGCCCTGATTCCAAGGGAAGTGATGGTTTGTGATGTTTTCCACGCCTCAGTAACCAGGTCCATTCTTTTCTTGATATTATTCTCCACATATCCTCTACAGGATGCGAGTAGGGTGGAGGATGCTTTTACGTTGGCTGCAAGGGTGGCAGACATGGCTATTGCCAAAGGATTGACAAGCAATGGCATAGGAATCAAAGCCTCTTCCAATTCCTTGACCCAGTCCTTCAATCTGGCATTCTTGACCTCGATGCCTCCAATGGAATCATGAAGTGTTTCTTCGCTCTCGTTGTGAAGTTGACAGATTTGGGATGACTGTATGTTGGCAAGGTCAAGCTCTGAATGAGATTTTCCTTTCTTGTTTTTTACATCTTTTTTCTCAATTATCAATTTTTTGGACTAGCTATAAAAAACAACGCTTTGGAACACAAAGGTTTCATCTTCGTCAAAATTTTCAGTAACAGGTATGTCCATTGGATGGCTATGTTGAATGGCATCTTTGGGTTGATCAAGGTAGCGGAGCATGCTATCCATATTAGTGTCAAGTTCCATTTTCTCACTCTGAATTTTTGGCTCTTTCGCCTACCCCACATTTTTTTTTCTCTTCTTCTCTACTGGAAGCTTGTGAGAACTATCAATTTTAGAGTGAGGAGGGTTGTTATCTCCTCCTCCATTTGAAGAACTATGAGTTTCTTTGTTGCTGTGGTGGGCTGTTGGAGCGATGCTCCAAGATGTCATACTTTTTGGAGTGCTATTTTCCGATTGAGCAATCTTGTCACCGGGGCCTTTCCCCTGTTGCGTGTACAATTTAGTGCAACTTTGCACTGTGTCTAGGTCGTCGGCATCAGAGGAAGGAGCGGTTATTCCAATGTCTCTGTTTCTGGGTAGGTGTTTTTTGAAAAAACAATCCCTGAGGTCAAGTGTTTGTAAATGTTGTCGAAAAATATTATAGGGGTCAAACCCTCTTATGATTTCAGCATATCCCAGGTTGGATATGCTAGAATGCACTGCAAATTCTTCAATTTTGTTGACATTTTTCAACACAAAGTCCCCTACTTTCCAAGGCAGAGGAATGAACTGTTTTTCTTCTTCTTTTGCAACAGATGCAACCAATAGTTGTATTGGCGTGCTACTTCTGCAAAAAACATTCTGTCCATAATGTGACATGGAAGGAGAGTAGGTTTTTCCGTGGAGCCAAAAATTCTTATGACAATGTAATTATCCAAATGTTCGAGTGTCCCCTTCTTGTCCAAAAAACTGGTTTCCTATTCAGATATGTGGGGAGCATCTTCTCTTAACAAAAAAACTTTGAAAACAGACACGAAGCCATTAAAAACCTCATAAAAACAATGGGAATCCTTGTGCTTCCACAAGGCATGGTACCGAAATGTTACTGGGTCGAATTCTTAGTTGACATTCTTGGACAAAGACAGTTGTGGAAACCAACAAGAATGTGCTATCGCAAAAACTAAATAGGACGACATAAAATTTCTTTTCCCTTTTGAAGCTTGACAATTGGGAACAAATTTCATGGGAAATTAACTTGTCCCAATCATAAATGGCTTGTTCGTTGATTGTGAAATACAAAATATAAAGATTCATCTGGGAAACAATTGTTATGGACTCCTGTCCCGTTATTCTTGTAAACAACCAGACAATTTCGCGAAATGGATTTCTAAATAAACTAACCTGCAAGCTTGTAATATCTTCAGGGACTAGAAGCGGGTTTTCCAATAAATGGGGCAAGAGGTCCAACCCATTATTATGCTTTGCTAGGAACTGTTTGCAATCTTCTCCTCTGAACGTCAATGTTGGCTCCGAAAATATTAGAATCTGGCGGAAGACCTGAGGTGACAAAGAAACAGAAGAGCAGTCCCGCAGTGGAATAATTATTTTGTTTGAAATAAATTTATCGGTGCACCAAGAGACCAGGTCCTTACAGTCAAAAACCTCAGGGACACAACCTGCACGAGCAATCCTAGAGGTCCAAATTACTTGGTTCTTTGCAATAGAGGTTGAGTAATAAGAATATTCCTTGGACCACTGGAAGTTCTAGTCCTCACACCTGAAGATGTTCATTGTATCTCCACATAACTGCTGTTGAGCTGATGCCATAGGTTTATGAGAACATTGGTTTGCTCGAAATGATGGTTGAAATGAATAGTTAGAGCCGATAATGTAACTCTTCGCTAAATCTTGGTTAAATGATTATGAATGGGAAAGCTCCTCGAGCCTTTCACTGATTAATGACAATCTGTATGGGTGGTGCATGATGAACTGTTAGCAGTAAAACTTACTTATTGCATATTTAGAAATGCGAAGGTGGCGGGTATGACAAAGAGAAATTAAGGATTGGAGGTTTCATGAACGTGGCAAGGCGACAACGTGTGAACGACATTTCATGATTTTGAAATAAACACTCGGAAGGGATAATATAACCCTCCACAAATATTGGTTTAATGCGCATTAATAGGAGATCTCCTTGAGCCTTTCGCCCATCAATGCCAATCTATACGGTTCCTGCATGATGAGCTGTTAGAAGTAAATGTCAGTAATTTCATATTTAGAAACAAGATATGTATATGTGTGTATATATATAAACACCAAATTTTTTTCTTTTATTATAGACAAGTGCAAATGTCACGAAGATGAGGGAGATCAAGGAAAGAATGGCAAGGTCTGAAAAGCAGTCGGACGGGATTCAAAAAAGGGTTACGAGGATACTGAGGAGAGGCGACTGTTCCATGGTCAAATTTTATGTATTAGAATTTTTGATTGCAAAACATGTAAAACGAAAGAGATCATGATGGGGCAGTTCAACAGTCGGTTTGTATATTTGTAGAATTCCAAGAAAGTGGCTAAGTATGGAATAGGGAAACGATTGGGCAGACTCGTTCTCGGAAGCGAGGATTGAAGTTTTCGTGAAGGGACCAACTCGACGACGTGCAAATGACATTCCATGATGTTTGAAATTAACGCTTTCTACCAGGAATACGATCCACGAGTTTACTTGGTTCTTGGTTGTATGCTTCGTTTGTCAATATGTATATCGTGGAACTCCGAGGCATTTTTTTAGCCAGCCAACCCGCAAGTCTGACTATCAATTTGTATAGTGCGGAACTGTGGGTGCTGTTTGTAGGACACAAAACTATAGAGGAAATGCTTTGCCCTTTAATATATCTTCTGTGGCGCAAATGTGGTGTGGCTCGTTTTAACACTTTTCCATCCGTAAACAAAGGCAATCTTGAGCCCGCCAGCTCTAGAGCCCGTGTGTCAATTTGTATATCGCGGAGCTCCGAATGCTGTTTGGAGGTCACGAAAAAATAGAAGTGCAATGTTGAGCCAGCCAGTGCGCAAGTCCGCCTGTCAATTTGTATATCGTGGAACTCTGGGTGCTACTTGTAGGACATAGAACAATAGAGGGCCAATTTAAAGAAAGGGGAAATGCTCATTGGAAACGCGTTAATCCTCCAAGCCGCGCAGTAAGACATTTTCGGAAAAAAAATGATTAAGTAACCAGGAAGAAAAACTACAGAGAATAAAATAGTGGGAAAATAGAAAGGGGGAGGGCAGTTTTCATAAGCACGAATTGGTTTCAAAGAAGCCCCATTGTTGCAAAACCATCATTTTTTTCTAATTGTCAGCAAATGCATTGTTGAAGATTAGATTTTATTGTAACCTGTGCATGTAAGTATGTTCTTGATACATTCTTCCATGACTATAACATATTAACTTAACTATTAAACTTCATTTTCTACTAATTGCCAGCAAATGCTTTGTTGAAGATTATATTTTATTGGAACGTGGGTGTAATTGTGTTCTTGATACATTTTTCCATGACTGTAACATATTAACTTAAGTATTAAACTTCTTGAATTATGGGTTGTTAGCATTAAAACTTAATAACTGCATGTTTAGAAACAAGAATGATGATTTTGCTGCAAGATTGTACATTGGTATTGCTATGTTCTATCTGCATTATGGATAGAATTGAACATTGGTTTGAAACTGTGTGTAATCCATTTTTTGTTTGCATAAAAGACTGGTGGATTGACATAGTACATTGTCATATAATTGTTAGATGTTCCATCTTAGAAAAAATAATCTAAGTAAACACAATATTGAAGAACTATGAGAGCACCGAACCATGCCAATGAGAACATGTGTTAAATCCATAAAAGAAGCAACAACGAAGACTCCAAGGAAAATGTTTTTAATAACAAATCCATTAAAAAAAAAAGAAAAACATCGAGTATTGTACATCTATCCTTAGAAATTAGACCCAGTTCTTCGGGCCAAAACAATGAACGTATCTACCACAAACACAGGCATGAGATCCACAGTATGCAGGATCCTTGCAGTTTTCTCCTCGATGAATCATCCTGTGGTGAAATTCATAATTTTCAGAAGCTTCCCGTGAGGAAGAAGACGAAAAATTTTGCAAGGCAAATGGAATAGCCCTTAACTGAAACTTAGGACACAACTAGAAATCGCCTCTGCATAGTTGAAAAAAATTGAGGGACACAGGTTGCATGTGCAATTTCAGAGGCCCAAATTAGTCCTTTTTGGGTGGAAGGAGATGACTAGTAGAAAAATGCCTTGCAACAGTGAGAGTTCTGGACCTGATTCCCGAAGATGTTAGTTGTATATCCAGAGAACAGGACAATAGTCCCGCGAGTGAATAATTTTTTGGCTTGAAATATATCTCTGGGAGCATCAACATATCATTTCATTACAATGAAACTCTTCCACCCAGAACGAACTAATTTGGAACTCTTGAATTCCTACTTTCACGCTGTAAAGTGGCTATTGCGTTCGGTGTCAGTTTATTTTCTGAAACTCCTTTTGGTGTTTTCAGGAGTGCCATCACTGAGCCGGGAAGTTCCGCCCATTATGGTTGATTTCAATTTGGGCGTAGGAGTGGGAAGAGTCTCTGCATTGCCATCATCCATTGCCATATGATCACCCATCATATCATCTTCTTCTGGCTCAGAATCCATGACATCAACCTCTACGCCAACCATTAATGCAACTGGGCAGGTTCTCTGAGCAGGTAGGGTTGCCTTGGAATTCTTTGGCTTGAAATATATCTCTCGGTGTACCAAGGGACCATCTCCTTTTTTGCTCCTGGGTGGAGGGAGATGAGTAGTAAGAATATGCCCTGTAATAGTGGAGCCTTTGACCATTATGACCGAATGTGTTTATTGTATTTTGACAGAACTGCTGCCGCAAGTTAACAAGAATTTCTGTTTGCTTGAGATGATGTTTGAAATGAAAATTGGGGAGGGATAATATAACCCTCCACAAATTATGGTTTAATGCATATCAATGGTATATCTCCTTGAGCATTTTGCTGATCAATGACAATCTCCAGGGTTTGTGCGGAATGAGCTATTACCATTACAACTCACTAATTGCATATTTAGAAAAAAGTGCGAAGGTGGCGGTGATGACAAAGAGAGATTAAGAATTAGAAATTTCTTATAGGCACCAACCTGCTGACGCACAAAAACAAATTGCATCATGTTTGAAATGAATACTTGGAAAGGATAACATACTTCTGTGCAAATCTTAGTTTAATTCGTAGTAATGAAAAATCTTCTCCGGACTTCCAGACATTAATGACAATCTTAACGGTTCCCGCAGGATGAACTACTAGCATTAAAGCTTAATTATTGCATATCTGGAAACAAGTACGAAGGCAGCGGTGATGGCGAATTGTGACAAAGCATTGTACATTTTGTGCACCCGCCAACTTGTGAAACCGATTCCAAGAAATACCCAAATATGGAAAGCAGTCGGGCGGGTTACAAAAGAAAAAGGGCAGAAGATATACCCAAGAGATGTGAAGGGTTGATTGTCATATTGCATCTTAGTGATAGATATCGACCGTCAATTTGTATGTCGAGGAATTCCGGCTGCTGTTTGTGCGTAGGGGAATAACGGAAGCGCAATGGTGAGAGGACAATTTGTATATTGCTGAACTTTGGGTTTTGTATATAAAAGCACGAGAAATTGGGGAAAAGGACCAAGCAAACATAAATCGAAAGCATACGAGATAAAGGGGGGTTTGTTTGCCAATTTGTAAATCGTGGAAGTCCGGGTGCTAGTTGCACTCAGTGGAACAATGGAAATGCAATGTTAAACCCGCTTATGCAGGAACTTCCGATTCAAAAAGTTTATTCAATATGAAACGGGGAAGCGGTTGGTCAGGCTGGTGATATAAAAGTAACAATGGAAATCTAAAGATGCGAATCCTCCAAATCCCGCACTTAGACATTTTCCAAAAAATGAGTAAGTAAAGAAAGGGAAAGCAGAGAGAAAAGAGAAACTAGAAATTTTTCGAAAAATGAGTAATACACACTAAATATGTACTATAAAGTATGAACATGAGATGTTATAGAGCTTGTACAGATCCCGCATTCCATACTTAGCCACTTTTAGGATCATGGGTTCTCGGACTGGCGAGCTCTAAATTGGGCATCTATTGTTTTTGGCCTACAAATAACATCTAGAATTCCGCGATATACAAATTGGCCAGTGGACCTGCGGGCTAGCTCGGTCAACATTGCACTCCTTTTGTTTCATGTCATACAAACAACGCTCAGAGTTCCGCGATATACAAATTGACAGACAAACTCTAGGGCTGGCGGCCTCAAGAGTGCGATTGTTTATGGATGCTAATCCCTATTAACTATTTAACATTATTTAAAAACATTATTTTCAATACTAAATTATTAATATTAAATATTGATATTGTACAATTTAAGTAGACAAGAAGGTTTGTACAATATGAAATGGGGAAGCGGTCGGTTGGTCGGGCTGGTGATATAAAAGTAAGTGAAATCTGAATACGTGAATCCACCAACTTCCTTACCAGAAATTTTCCTTAGGCTGGCGGGCTCAAAATTGGGCCTCTATTGTTCTGTGAGCTACAAACAGTACGCAAGAGTTCTGCGATATACAAATTGACAGGCGGACTTGCGGGCTGGCTCGCTCGCTCAACATTGCATTTCTATTATTCCGTGTCGTTCAAATAGCACTCGGAGTTCCTCCATATACAAATTGACAGATGGACTCCAGGGATGTCGGGCTCAAGCTTGCGATTGTTTACGAATGGTGATCCCCATCAACTATCTAACACTACCTAAAAAACATTATTTTCAATACTAAAGTATTAATATTAAATATTGATATTGTACAATTTAATTACATAAAATTATAAAAGGATGTGAAATATCTTATTTCAAAGAAAAACCCGCGTATTTAGAAACTTGAGTTCCAAAATTTTTGTATAATATGAAACGGGAAAGAGATTGGTCGGGCTGCTGATATAAAAATGGGTGGAAATCTAAACACGTGTATCTGTCAAGTTCCGCACCTAGTAGATTTTCCAAGAAACGAGTTGTACATACCAAATATGTACTTTTATAAAATATGGGCATGAGATTTTATAGAGCATGTACGCCGCCCTCATTCCATACTTAGCCACTTTTTGGATCATGGGTTCTCGGGCTGATGGGCTCAAAATTGGGCCTTTGTTGTTTCGTGCCCTAAAATTAGCACCCAGAGTTCTGCGATATACAAATTGACAAGAGGACTTGCGAACTATTTGAATTTTAAGGGCCTCGTGTTGATGTAATAACAAAATTGGATTTGGGCCAGTTTATATTCGTTTCTTACAATATCAAACAGAGAAGCGGTCAGTCAGTCGGGCTGGTGATATAAAAGTAATTGAAATATGAAGCCGTGAATCCGCCAACTTCCACAGCTAGAGGTTTATTGAAAAACGAGTAATACATACTAAGTATGTACTCTTATAAGGTATGGACATGTGGTTTTTATAGAGCTTGTACGGATCCCGCATTCCATACTTGGCCACTTTTTGGATCACGGGTTCTCGGTCTGGCGGGCTCAAAACTGGGCCTCTATTGCTCATTATCCTACAAATAGCACCCAAAGTCCCGCGATATACAAATTGACATGCGAACTTGCAGACTGGCTCGCTCAACATTGCACTTCTATTGTTCAATGTCTTCCAAACAAAATTTAGAGGAAACAAGTAATACATACTAAATATGTACTTCTAGAAACTATGGACATGAGATTTTATAGAGCATGTATAGATCCCTCATTCCATAATTAACCACTATTTGGATCGTGGGTTCTCAGCCTGACAGGTTCAAAATTGGGCCTCTGTTGTTCCGTGCCCTACAAATAACACCCACATTTCCGTGATATACAAATTGACAAGCGGACTTGCGGGCTATTTGAATTTTAAGGGCCTCGTGTTGATGTAATAGCACAATTGGACTTGGGCCATTTTATATTCGTTTATTACAATATCAAATAGGGAAGCAGTTGATCAGGCTGGTGATATAAAAGTAAGTGAAATATGAAGTCATGAATCCGTCAACTTCCGCACCTAGAAGTTTTCCGAAAAATGAGTAATACATACTAAGTATGTACTCTTATAAAGTATGGACATGAAATTTTTATAGATCATGTATGGATCCCACATTCCATACTTGGCCACTTTTTGGATCGCGGGTTCTCAGATTGAAAATTGGACCTCTATTGTTTTGCGCCCTACAAATAGCACCCACAATTCCGCAATATACAAATTGACAAGCGGACCTGCGGGTTGGCTGGCTCAACATTGCACTTTTATTGTTCTCTATCTTCCAAACAACACTCGGAGTTCTACGATATACAAATTGATAGACGGACTCTAGGGCTGGCGGGTTCAAGATTGCCATTGTTTACGGATGGTAATCCCTATCAACTATCTAACATGATCTAAAAAAATTATTTTCAATACTAAATGATTAATATTAAATATTCATATTGCACAATTTAATTAGACAAGAAAACTTGTACAATTTGGTCGATCTAGTGATATAAAAGTAAGTGGAAATCTGAACACATGCATCCGCCAACTTCCACACCTAGAAATTTTTCGAGAAACGAACAATACATAGTAAACATGTACTTTTATAAAGTATGGACATGAGATTTTATAGAGCATGGACGGATCCTTCATTCCATACTTAGCCACTTTTTGGATCGTGGGTTCTCGGGCTCAAACTTGAGCCTCTATTGTTCTGTGTCTTACAAATAGCACCCAGAGTTACAAGATATACAAATTGACAGGCGGACTTGCGGGCTCTCTGGCTCAACATTGCACTTCTATTGTCCCGTGTCCTCCAAATAGCACTCAGAGTTCCGTGAGATACAAATTGACAGAAGGACTCCAAGACTGGCAGGCTCAAGATTGCGATTGTTTACGGATGGTCATCCTATCTAACATTATCTAAAAACATTATTTTCAAATACTAAATTATTAATATTAAATATTGATATTGTACAATTGAATTACATAAAATTATCAAAGGATGTTAAATCACTTATTTTAATAAAAATGAAGGAAACAAAATAAAGTTTTTTAAAATTCTATCACTGCAAGCATAACAACGACCAATGAGAAATACATAGTAAACATGTACTTTTATAAAGTATGGACATGACATTTTACAGAGCATGTATGGATCCTTCATTCCATATTTAGTCGCTTTTTGGATTGCGGTTTCTTGGGCTAGCGGGCTCAAAATTGAGCCTCTATTGTTCTATGGCATACAAATAGCACCCAGAGTTCCGCGATATACAAATTGACAGGCGGACTTGCCGGCTCTCTGGCTCAACATTGCACTTCTATTGTCCCATGGCCTCCAAACAACACTCAGACTTCTGCGACATACAAATTGACAGAAGGACTCCAGGACTAGCGGGCTCAAGATTGCGATTGTTTACGGATGGTCATCCTATATAACATTATCTAAAAAAATTATTTTCAAATACTAAATTATTAATATTAAATATTGATATTGTACAATTGAATTACATAAAATTATCAAAGGATGTTAAATCGCTTATTTTAAAAAAAAATGAAGGAAACAATTTTTTTTTTTTTTAAATTCTATCACCATAAGCATAACAATGACCAATTTGAATTTTAAGGGCCTCTTATTGATATGATAGAACAATTTCACTTCGCACAGTATATATTCATTGATTTCAAATTATTCTAGGAGATGAATTTTAACAAGTTCATCGATTAAACAAAAAATGCTAAAACAACGACCAATTTGAATTTTAAGGGCATCTTGTTGATATGATAACACAATTGCACTTTGCACATTATATATTCATTGATTTAAAATTATTCCAGGAGATTAATTTTATGAAGTTTATCGATTAAGGAAAAATGCTAAAATAAGCCACATAGTACATTTGCGTCACAATGCCATAGAAATTATCAGGCGGATTTGCGGGCTAGCTAGCTAAAAAATTCAATTCTATAGTTTTGTGTCCTCCAAATAACAGTTAGAGTTCCACGATTACAAATTGACAGACGAAGAACACAACCAAGAACCGACTAAACTTCAAACATGCCGCAAGCAAGTGCCCACAAGGTTCCTGTTGGATTACTGAGAGGGGGGGTGAATAAATAAACGTAATTATAATCATTTTTCTCCAAATAGTCCAAGTGTTATATCTATGTAGAATTATTATCCAATAATGAGCAATAAGAAATGAACAATCACACACATACACAGTACACCAGTGTTTTACGTGGAAACCCAAATCGAGAGAAAACCACAGAATGTTTTTTCTTATATGTCTTGAAGAATTACATTCATTGGAAGCACCAACTTCCTTTGTTTTCAAGATGCAACTGGAAGGAGGCTCCAACCCCCTAGTTTCTCAGGCTACAACCTGAGGGAAGCTCCAACTCCCCAATTCTCTGGCTACAACCAGAAGGAGGCTACAACCCCCTATGTTGTCCGGCTACAACCACCTGTCGTTGCCTCGTCCAACCGATCTGAAGTATAAGTAGAATGATGGAACCACTGTCATTCAATCACTGTGAGATATACTACTGTACAACTATAACAAATTCTACCACTGACCTGTATCCAATATGTACAACTTCCCTGTAATCAATCTGAACCTGAACTGAACATGTATCTACAAAAATTACAACAGATACACGACTTGTAGTGTTGCAACCCGCGTATGTATGCACCCTATATGTTATGTAGCCCACCTATGTACACTACCAAACTGTTATGCAGCCTACGTATGCCTTCTGAAAACTAGGGTTTTGTTTTCTTGAAAACTTCTGACCTTCTGTAACTTCATTCACATAGATCTGTAACCTGTCAATGTATCCAAACTGTAACTGTATCCTATGCATGCATCCTCATATATCACCTTTACTCAAGGCAAGTATGTCTTTCTCTAGTCATGTGTCATATAGGTATGTGTAATCATGAACAAGTATAATATCCCTCACATGATCTTAGTCATCAACCCCTTTCTCATATTCAGTCTATCAATACATCAACTACTACACAAATACAAGCTCTCAATCATGTACCATAAAAACCTTTTGCCATATGCCAATAAATACAAGATGTGCCTCACAAGAAGTATCAATGATGATCATACCAACACTGTAATTCTGTAGATCTGACTTATGCAAAAGATCACATGTAGCCACTAGTCTTTCTAGGGAGAATCCTCAAATCTCCATTGCAATTCCTCATGCATACATCAAAATACAACTATTCATAGAAATAAGACATGTTTTGAACCAATGGATGGATTTGATGTATCTGATCACTTTGGACCTTCCTGGGAGCTTGATCTCGAAATCTAGAACTTCTGCATCTTCATCTTCTCAAGTTTCCATGACTTTATCAGCATGCACACTCCCTATACACAGGCAACCCGCGTATTGTACACACCCTATACATAGACAACTCATGTATACACACCCTATACACAGACAACCCGTGTACGCACCAAAAAATAGGGTTTTCTGTAAATCCGAGAATTTCTCCCTCAACCCTTCGTGCTACCTCAGATGTTCGCCACTTCAGATGTATCCACAAGTATTTACAAGAATCTTTACACAAGAACATAGATATACAATATGTACAAGTGTGTTTTATGAGTGAGCTTTGTCTCTTATATATATCTTCATGTAGCCTTACACTTTCCTTATTTTAGGGCTTCTTCATTTAAAATAATTTCTTTTTGAAAATCATTTTGACTTTTGGGGGCTTCTATAAGACTCATGAGGGTTCTCCAACTTCATATGGTCATAAATCTCTAATAGTGAGGAGTTATGTGACATTCCACATACCACCAGAAACAACATGACAAGCACTATCCATCTAGGATAGTTTCATTGAAAAATTCATTGTCCTTCATCTCATTATTCCACAATTAAGCATGGGTTCTCTCACTTCGCAAAGCGTCTTCCTAAGAGGGATTTCACCATAAGGGGACCACTTTGGAGTTCATCCATATTTAATTCTTATCAACCATGACAAGACAATAATGAGTCATATTTACATCAATGAACTTGAGTTCATTACCCAAACCTCTATGCTACAAGGATTTATTCAAGGGTTGACATCAATGGAAACCAACCTTAATCAACAATCTCCCCCTTTGGCATTGATGGAAACACTTTGATGAAATACTGAAATCATATCACTCATGCTCCCATTGGAACCATGCCTCTGTCCTCTGCATCTGGTAAATTTGCTCCCCTTTTGTAACACCCTGTTTCCCCTAGTTTGTAAAAATAATTGGACTGGCCAAGAACTGTGGCAAACTCATGAATGTGAATATGTGATGTGAATGGACCTTATGGAAAAGGTCAATAAATGTGAATAACATTATGAATTTATATTGCAGGACCGCTGAGAGGGGATGTGCAGAAAAAGAGACCACGATGGCGGTGGAAGGCACCTGGAAAGGTGGCGTTAACTTCCATCGAGAATTAATACCGTATTTGGAATCCACTGGCCCAGAGAACCAAAAGCGGCTCACTGGCCCTGAATTAAATGTCTCGCCGGCTGGCAGGTAGATGGCTCCTCAGAAATTTAATGAGGGATGGGGAGGTGAACTGCCTATTCGTAGAGCCATCATGACTGACCAGCGCGAGGGAAATCATGCCACACGCAACCTCGCAAGAGGATAAGGCGTGGGGAAGAAGCGATTGGGGGCAGACGCGAGGGGAGAACTCTGGCAATACGTAGAGTAAGTGATAGCAGAGAGGAAGGAGACTAACCTTCTCTCCTGGTCACTGGCAGACAGAGACACAGTCTCATAGCATCGTGGTCTCAGCTTAGGGGTGGCTAGTGGTAAATCCGCTGGGAGTCGCTAAGCCTACGGTTGGGTGGAAACGAGCACCCCTCTCAGCAGTTGCTTGACCCCTGGTGTTATTTATGATAAGTGTTTTGCCTCTGGCATCTTGAAATATATATATATATACGTTTATTCTGATGATTATGCCCATAAGCTGTGAAACTGTGAATGAATTCATTGTAAGAATGTCTATAGGATGTTTTGATCAGTACTAGTAGTTGTATATTTGTATGGAAGAGACTACATATGGCATATGTCCTCATGAATTGTTATTTACATGCGTACTGATCTAATTCATACTTCATGTCTGGTTCTCGGGTGGACGATACCCTTCTCTGCCTCAGATAGTACCTTGAGTAAATCTCCCCATAGAGATACCCTCCTTGAAAAGCCCATCAAGAACCTGGAGGGTAAATGTGAAGGCGTAAAGACTTAGTAACCCTGCATGAGGAGAAACGATCCTCTTGAAAACTCGAGATGGCAGCATAAGGATGGAATATTGAATCGATGGATGAGATTCCGTCGGGAGATCTGTGGTCACTCACAACCGTCAGATCGGAAGGAGAAGATGGAGTGTTAAGTGCCTTAACCTTGATAGGTGGTGATCGATGGACGAGATTTCGTCGGGGAATCTGCGGTCACCCACGACCGTCAGATTAGTAGGAGAAAGTAGGGCGTTAAATGCCTTACCACTTTGTTTTCTTGTGTCTTCGTGGGTAGTGAAGAGTTTAGGACCATAGATCCCCAAGGTCCATGAGAGTATCCAGACCGTGGATCTTTCCACGTTCAGGAAGTCGTGGGAGAGCCCACAAGTTAGGAATCTGTCTGAGCTGTCGGATGTCGGCTGAAAAACTCGACAGTCGTTAGATCTGTCAAGAGTTACCAGAGGGTTAAGACTCCAGTGTATAGGGGCGAAAAACCCCGGAATAGATCTATGCCATCCGATTGACGGAGGCCACGTGTCAAGAGATCACCCATTTCGGGAAATCGGGAATCGCGAAATCGGGATTCCTGTTGACAAGAGTTCGAGATTTTCCAAGGTGAAAACCCCGGTACAGATCTGAGCCGTCCGACTGACGGAGGCCACGCGTCGTGAGATATGCCATTTCGGGAAATTGAGAATCACGAGATCAGGAGTCCTGGCGACAAGGGATCGGGACTTTCCGGGGTGGAAACCCCGGAGTAGTTGTGGACCGTCCGATTTAAGGAGGTGACGTGTTGAGAGATTAACCATTTTGGGAAATCGGGGATCGAGGATTCGAGAGTTCTACTAAAAAAAACTCGGGCTCTTGCCTTGACAAACCCCGACCCATAATGTCGAGACGATAGCATGTGGCTAAGTCCCAATGAACGGACAAGATTCCTTCGGGAAATCTCAGGGTCTGTAATGACTGTCCGATGTGAGAAAGAGATGCCAGTTTTACGCTGGGGCATGAATGCGCATTAGGGTAAGTAGCGAGCAGATCTGGATGGCCAGAGTCCACCCACCCAGATCTACGGCTGAGGATGCATTCCGGAGCCCCCTTGCCATTCTGCCTTTAATGGGGGGGGGGTCCGGAATTGGATGCGCAACTCTCAAACGGTCGAGATTAATTCATCATGATCAATGACGCTCAGGTGGATTTCGGACCCCCCTTGCCATTCTTCCTTTAATGGGGGGGGGGGGGTCCGGAATAGTGTGGCGTGTGAAGTGGGGCCCCCTCCTATCATGTCGACTACCATGTCGCGTTTCCCTCTCTACCACCTGTATTCCACTTAACTACGCGACGGGGCCTGTTCTCATTGGTTGTTCTCTACCCCTGTTGGGATTTGTCCCTATTGGTTGGTCGCTAGCCATGTCGGGGTTCGGCGGTTGCAGAGTCGAACTATTAGACATTACTCTAGCACCGAGGCGTGAAATAAAAATAGGCACTGCGTTCAAATTGAACCGTGATCATGACCGCGATCACATGGGAATGGAGAAAGAGAGAAAGAGATAGCTTGCGCTAGGCCTCCATAGGTAATTCGGGGGTTCTGATTCGACAGAAGACCGAAAAAATGCGATTGAGGTAGTGGGTATGTGACAAAGTGGTATCAGAGCATGGTTACAACACTCGACCTGATTGGGCTCATGCACGAGTTGCGCATAAGCTCTGTTCGAAGAACTCCTATGAGGAGTAACCCCCTAAATTAACTCTCTTGTCTAGGATTAAAACTTGGAAACGAGAACCCGACTGTGTATGCATGTGAAAGAGTTATAAATTTATGCGCAGATTATAAAATGTATTTAACTCTTGACTAATAACCAGCGTTTGTCTTTTCACCGAAGAGGAAGATCAGCTGCGAGAATTTACAGATGCAGAGAATGGTGACTCCCCAAGAGATGGGAGAAGGATCCCACAATAGAGACGAAGAGTCTGATGAAAGAAGAGCAATGCGAACCCCTCCAAATCTATCCGAGACTGTGAGGAGTATCATTGTTGAATTGCAAAGCTGCAAGGCTGACAATGGAAGGATGATGAAAGAACAAGAAAAGCAAACCGAAATTAATGCAGTTTTACTGCAGAGCTTATCCAGCCTACAACGACAAATGCAGCATGAACCCGAGATGCAGAAACATGGTCGTATCAGTGGCCATACTGAGAGGAGCACCTTAAGAAAGGTCCACCCCAGAGGTAAAGGACCAGTGCCAGACAATTCCACTGAGAAGGAAGCTAGCGATTCAGACGGTTCCTCCGGCAGCAGGACCAGTTCCTATTCTCGAAGAAAACAGAAGAAGCAAAAGATTTCCAAGGGTCATAAATTTGAAGAATTCAGAAAGACCAAACCTCCCTCCTTCGATGGTGAGATAAAGAAGGGAGAGGAAGTCGAGGCTTGGCTACTTGGACTGAAGAAATATTTCAGAGTCCATGATTTTTCAGATAATTTGAAGGCCCGAGTGGCCACTTTCAATCTGAACGAAAAGGCTTCCATCTGGTGGGAAGATCTTAAGAATATGAAATGGGTCCGCGAGGGGGACCTGTCTTGGAAACAATTTGAAAAGTACTTCTGGAAGAAGTATTTGTCGGAAAGGTATTTCAATGAGAAGGCTAAAGAGTTTTATGAACTCAAACTAGGACAACTCACTATAGAGGAATATGTCAACAAATTCCTTGACTTATTGAGATATGTACCCTACATCAAAGAAGAGAAGGCGAAGGCGCAACGCTTCATCAGTGGGATACCCAAGGAATACCGGAACCAAATAAAATTCGACGAGCCAAAGACCTTGGAAGACACTATTCGAAAAGAAACATATTGTCATGAACAATATGGACATCAGGCAGAGTCTCGTGGAGACTGGAAACAAAAGAGTGGTTCGAGATTTCAGAAAAAGGGGATCAAATCCTCAGGATTTAAGAACTACAAGAAAAACCCCAGAATGAACTTTCCATCTCGGAGTGTACTCCAGCAAAACTTTCCCTCGGTGGACGGAAGTAAAACTTCTGGACCTATACCAGTGAAGACTAATAACCCAAAGAAAGAACCTCTGAAATGCTGGGGTTGCGGAGAAGATCATCTCCTGAGAGACTGCCCACATCGACAACAGAATAGTCGGAAAGTTTATAACATTCAGGAAGCTACCACAGTCAATGATGTGGCAAGGAGTGTGCCGTATATTTATGTAGCCTTGGATAATAACCAAGTTGACCACCAAGCTTCAGTGGTGGAAATAGAAGGTATGATTTTCGACCGTCTAGTGTCTGTTTTGATTGACCCTGGTTCAAATTTGAGTTATATAGCCCCTAAAGCTGTTGATAAGTGTAATCTATAGCCACGAAAGCAAAATAAGCCATGGTTGGTACAGTTAGCCACTGCCACCAAAAGAAAGGTAGTAGAGGTCATACCAGCCTGCCAATTAATGTTGGGTGAATTCCCCACCCAAGCAACCCTTAATGTATTACCCCTGGGATCATACGATCTGTTGATTGGTATGGAATGGATGGCCGCCCATAAAGCCATACTGGACTGTTACCATAAAACCTTATAATGTGTGAGCAAATAAGGAAAAAGGATAACCCTTCAAGGGATCCAAAAAGCGGTCTCGATGAGGCAAATATCAGCCCTGAAAATGAGAAAGTATTGCCAAAAGGGATCTCCCCTATATGAAATACAGGTGTTGAAAACAATCGAAGGTGCTAAACCAAGCCCTGATGATCACCCTATCCTGAGAGAATACAAAGATGTGTTTTTGGAAGAGGTACTGGGTCTACCTCCGAGAAGAGATATTGACTTCTCGATAGAGCTCGCACCAAGAGTGGTGTTGGTGTCTAGGGCACCCTACCAGATGAGCACACCTGAGTTAGTGGAACTCAAATTACAATTGAAAGAAATGATGGATAAGGGTTATATTCGACCCAGCGTGTCGCCATGGGGAGCACCAGTCCTGTTTGTGAAAAAGAAGGATGGCACCCTTATACTGTGTATAGACTACAAACAACTCAATAAAGTAACCATAAATAACAAGTACCCCTTGCCCAGGATCGATAATCTATTCGATCAGTTGGGAGGAGCATCTATTTTCTCAAAGATTGACTTGAGGTTGGGATACCATCAAGTTCGAATCAAGGGTGAAGACATCCATAAAACCTCTTTCCAGACACAGTATGGTCATTATGAGTTTGTGGTAGTGCCATTTGGGTTAACCAATGCCCCTGCCACTTTCATGTGCTTAATGAACAATGTACTCAGTAAATTTTTAGATAAATTTGTACTAGTTTTCATTGATGACATATTAATCTACTCTAAGAATAGAGAAGAACATGAAGAGCATCTTAGACTTGTGTTGCAAGTGATAAGAGAGCATCAGCTCTATGCTAAATTCGACAAATGTGACTTCTTTCAGAAGCAAATACATTACTTGGGACATGTTCTGTC
>ML777920.1:132247-153027 GCA_009831015.1 Picea engelmannii
TGCATCAACCCAGGAAATGGGAAGACTACCTGCCATTGGTAGAATTCGCCTACAACAACGACTACCAAGCATCCTTAAAAATGAGTCCCTTCGAGGTCCTCTATGGTAGACCGTGTAATACTCCAGTCAGCTGGAGTAATCCTATAAATAGGATTTCTTTTGGACCTGACATGTTGAAAGAAATGGAACAACAAGTGACTTAGATAAAACAAAATCTGAAGATCGCTTAGAACCGACAGAAAAGTTATGCTGATCAAAAGAGAACTCCAAGAGATTTCAAAATGGGAGACCATGTATATCTCAGAATTAAGCTCAGAAGGAGTTCCCTGAAAATGGGAGCTCTTGCCAAGTTGGCACCCTGGTATTGTGGACCCTTTGAGGTTCTAGATAAAGTGGGACCTGTAGCCTATCGACTAGCACTTCCTCCCACAGTAAAAGCACATAATGTTTTTCATGTTTCATTATTGAAGAAATATGTACATGATGCTAATCATATAATTGATTGGTCCGTGATCCAGGTGGAACTGGAGGGATAATTTCTACCAGAACCCCAATGCATACTGGATAGAAAGGAAACCCCACTCCGGAACTGAACCATTGCACAGGTCAAAGTGCAGTGGAAACATTTTGGCCCATATGAGGTTACATGGGAAATGGAGGATGCCATGAGACAGACATATCCGATTTTGTTTACTTCTGTACATGTAATTCATGTTAGTAGATAAGAACATCGAGGACGATGTTCCTTTTAAGGGGGAGGGAATTGTAACACCCTGTTTCCCCCAGTTTGTAAAAATAACTGGATTGGCCAAGAACTGTGGAAAACTCATGAATGTGAATATGTGATGTGAATCGACCTTATGGAAAAGGTCAATAAATGTGAATAACATTATGAATTTATATTGCAGGACTGCTGAGAGGGGATGTGCAGAAAAAGAGACCACGATGGCGGTGGAAGGCACCTGGAAAGGTGGCATTAACTTCCACCGAGAATTAATACCGTATTTGGACTCCACTGGCCCGGAGAACCAAAAGCGGCTCGCTGGCCCTGAATTAAATGTCTCGCCGGCTGGTAGGTAGATGGCTCCTCAGAAATTTAAAGAGGGATGGGGAGGTGAACCGCCTATCCGTAGATCCATCATGACTGACCAACGCGAGGGAAATCGTGCCACACACAACCTCGCAAGAGGATAAGGCGTGGGGTAGAAGCGATTATCACCCATTTCGAGAAATCAGGAATTGCGGAATCGAGATTCCTGTTGACAAGAGTTCGGGATTTTCCAAGGTGAAAACCCCGAGATGGATCTGAGCCGTCTGATTGACGGAGGCCACGTGTCACGAGATCTCCCATTTCGGAAAATCGGGAATCGCGAGATCGGGAGTCTTGGCGACAAGGGATCGGGACTTTCCGGGGTGGAAACCCCGGAGCAGTTGTGGACCATCCAATTTAAGGAGGTGACGTGTTGAGAGATTAACCATTTTGGGAAATCGGGGATCGGGGATTCGAGAGTTTTGCTGACAAAAACTCGGGCTCTTGCCTTGAGAAATCCCAATCCATAATGTTGAGACGATAGCATGTGGCTAAGTCCCGATGAACGAACAAGATTCCTTTGGGAAATATTAGGGTCCGTAACGACTGTCCGATGTGAGGAAGAGATGCCAGTTTTACGCTGGGGTGTGAATGCGCATTAGGGTAAGTAGCGAGCAGATCTGGATGGCCAGAGTCCACCCGCCCAGATCTACAGCTGAGGATGCATTCCGGAGCCCCCTTGCCATTTTTCCTTTAATGGGGGGGGGGGGGTCTGGAATAGTGTGGCGTGTGAAGTGGGGCCCCCTCCTGTCATGTCGACTACCGTGTCGCGTTTCCCTCTCTGCCACCTGTATTCCACTTAACCGTGTGACGGGGCCTATTCTCATTGGATATTCTCTACCCCTGTTGGGATTTGTCCCTATTGGCCGGTCGCTAGCCCTGTCGGGGTTCGGCGGTTGCAGAGTCGAATGATTAGACATTACTGTAGCACCGAGACACGAAATACAAATAGGAACTGCATTCAAATTGAACCATGATCATGACCGCAATCACATGGGAACGGAGAAAGAGAGAAAGAGCTAGCTTGCGCTAGCCCTCCATAGGTAATTCGGGGGTTCTGATTCGACAGAAGACCGGAAAAATGCGATTGAGGTAGTGGGTATGTAACACCTTGGAACCATGCCTCTGTCCTCTGCCTCTGTCCTCTGCATCTAATAAATCTCTGTCCTCTATCCTCTGCATCTATTAAATCTCTCCCCCTTTGTCATCAAATGGCAAAGGTATCTTTTCATCCGGGGCTGCTCCCCCTGACTGAAATGTCTTCTTATGGTGCTTCCTCATGTACATATAAGACATATAAGATAAAAATTAAAAAATCATTTAAAAAGCATTCATTTTGGAGTAGAAATAACTCCAAGTCTTTGGCGAAGATATTCAAAGGCTTCCCGTGGAAGTCGTTTTGTAAAGATATCTGCTACTTGTTCTTTTGTGCCCACATACACAACTCTGATATACTTTTCTGCAACCTTCTCCCGTAGAAAATGATACTTGATTGGAATGTGCTTCGTCTTGGAGTGCATCATCGGGTTCTTCGAGATACTGATGGTGCTTGTATTATCACAATAGATTGGAATGGGCTCATTATACAACATGATGTTGTTGCAATGTACTCTGCCTCGGCTGTAGATAAAGATACCGATGATTGTTTCTTTCTTATCCATGATACCAAACACTCACCTAAGTAGAATGCTTCTCCACTGGTGCTTCGTCAGTCATCAATACAACCTACCCAATCTGCATCTGTGTAGGCAATAAGTGATAGATATTTTCCTTTTGGATACCATAATCCAAATTCTTTTATTCCTTTGAGATATATGAAAATCCTCTTTACTGCTAATACATGTGATTCCTTTGGTGCTGCTTGAAATTGTTCCACCTGTCTAACTGCCTGCATTACATCTGGTCTGGATGTTGTCACATATAATAGGCTGCCAATCATTGACCCGTATTACCTCTGATCTGTAGACTTCGAACCATCATCTTTACTCAACTTGAAACTGGTTTGCATGGGACTCATAACTGGTTTGCAATCTTCCATTCTGAACCTTTTTAACATTTCTATGATATACTTGGTTTGAGAAATAAAGATTCCTTGGTTGCTTTGGTATTTCTGAAGTCCAAGAAAGAAGGATAGTTCTCCAAGTAATGACATTTCAAATTCATTCTGCATATCTTTTACAAATTTCTGGCTTAACCTGTCATCATCACTACAAAAAATAATATCATCAAATTAAACTTCAATTAATAAAATATTACCTTGACTTACCTTGATGTAGAGGTTGTTGTCTGCACTTCCTTTTTTGAATCTTTCTTGTTGCAGATACTTATCTAGTTTAGAGTACCATGCTCTAGGAGCCTGTTTTAGACCATACAAGGCCTTCTTTAATTTACACACATAATCTGTGTTTTTTGACAACTGGAATCCTTCTGGTTGTTCAATGTAGACTTCTTCTTCAAGTTCGCCATTCAGAAAAACTGATTTTACATCCATTTGATACATTTTAATATTTTTGGAGCATGCATAAGATAAAAGCAAACATATTGCTTCCATTCTGGAAAATGGGGCAAATGTCTCTTCAAAGTCGATTCCTTCAACCCGTGCATACCCTTTACATACCAATCTAGCTTTGTTCCTTGTAACATGTCCATCTTCATTCAATTTATTCCTGAAGACCCACTTTGTGCCGATCACATTCTTATTCTCCGGTCTTAGAACCAGTTCCCAAGTGTCATTTTTCTTTATTTGATCCAATTCTTCATTCATGGCCTTATTCCAAAATTCATACTTGTTGGCTTCTTCAAAACAGTTTGGTTCAATTTTAGATAAGAGTGTTAGGTGTGTTTGTTCTGGTGAACTGATTTTTCTTTTAGTCTCAGCTCCTGCATCTTTGTTTCCAATTATCTGATTTGAAGGATGATTCTTCTGTACTCATTTGCTAGGTGTCTTTGGAGATACTTGCTAAAATTTCTCTTCTGTTTATGATGGATTCTCTTTATCTTCCTCTTCTACTTCATCTTCTGCTTCTTCTTCTTCTTCTTCTTCGAAAAGTTCTTCCATTGATTTGTTTTCTTCTTCCTTTGATTCTGGTCTGTTTGTTTCATCAATTGTTACGTTGATGGTTTCCACAACTTTGTTCAATCTTAGATTGTAACACTTGTATGATTTCCATGTACTTGAATAACCAACAAGTAATCCTTTTTCCACACGAGAGTCAAACTTTCCCATTCTGCCATCTTCTCTTTTGATGTGGCATTTTCTTCCAAAAATCTGAAGTTCTTCATATTTGCTGGTTTTCCTTTCCATAAATCATAGGGAGTTTCATCAGTGTTGTTTCTAAGCATTACTCTGTTTTGAATGTGAACTACTGTATGCACTGCCCATGTCCAAAATATATCTGTCAATTTGGAATCCATTCCTGCTCTTTCTTTCAACAACTCCATTCTGTTGAGGTGTCCTAGCAATAGAGAATTGCCTTTTTATTCCATGACTACTGCAGTATTCCATAAATTCCTTTGAAGTGAACTCTCCTCCATTATCATATCTCAAGCATTTGATTCTTGAATCCATCTCATTTTCAACCATTTCCTTGTAGATCTTGAAGTTTTCAAAAGCTTCTGACTTGTTCTTGAGAAAGAAAACTGCAGTCATTCTTGTATAATCATCAACTAATAACATAAAGTATCTCTCACCTTTTAATACCTTTGTTGTAGTTGGTCCAAATAGATCAGTATGCACAATTTCCAGTGGTCTTGTTGTTGAATATTCCTTTGATTTGAACCTGGTCTTTGTTTGCTTTCCTTGTTGACAATGCTTTCATAAAGTGTTGGTTGGTTTCATGATCTGGGGCATTTCTCTGACTGCTTCTCTTTTGCTGACTTTGACAAGGTTATCAAAATGCATGTGACCCATTCTTCTGTNCCATAGCCAACTTTCATCTTCCTTTCCTAGACAACACTTTTCATTTCCAATTTCACTTAACACATATATGTTGTTTGAAGTTCTTGCAGTTGTACCGATCAATTTCCCGTAACCTTCTCTTCTTATCTCACACTTTTGTGAATCAAAAGTAACTTTATGACCTTGGTCACACATTTGACTCAAACTTAGAAGATTATGTTTCATATCTTTTACCAGTAGAACATTTTGTGCCTTTTTATTCTTGTTTCCAATTCAGACTGTTCCTTCTTCAATGATTTTGGCTGAATTATCATTTCCGAAGGAGATTGATCCATTTCTTTCCTTTTGCAATGTAAACAATTTGTCTCTATCACCTGTCATGTGTTTTGAACACCCACTATCAACATACCAACCGTGTTTCTTCTGCTTAGCTTGTAGAGTGACTGTGCATTCTTCATTGCTATACTGATCTTTCTTTCTTATCCATGTCGTTTTCTAAGGTTCTTGTCTGTGACTGTTGTTATTCTGTTGAGGTTATTTAGGAGGTACTGTCATTCTGCAATCTTTGGACACGTGTCCAAAATTGTTACATTTGTAACATTCCACTTCAGTGCTCAAAGATTAAAACCTATTGTAACTTCTTCTTTGTGTTTCACTAGGTCTTCTTGAATAACTCCTTTGTGTATGACTCTTAAAGTTGTTATTGTTCCTGTTGTTATCTTCGCAATTCACAAATTTATGTCCAAAATTATTATATCAATAACATAAACCAAAAAATATAGTTTGATACCTGGGAGTTGAAGATATTCTAAAAGAAGGTGCTCTTATGAATTCTTCTTCTTCTTGAGGCCTATCTGTCTATTGTTGATTCTGAAATCAAAATCTTATCAGTGGAGGAGTGTCCCTGTAATCTTCCTTGCATATCTTCCTATCCCCTTTGATTGTTTCTGCATAGCTTTTTGGATTTGTTTCTTACTCTGTTGTTTTGGAGCTTGATCCCTTTTCTGTCTGATTGTATCCAAGTCCAAACTTGTCAAGATGAGATTTTTGACTGTTGATCATGTCATCTAGAACTTTTGAGCTATTCTACATATTTTTCTTTTGAATATCCTTTCCTAGTGTGACAATCTCTGCTTCCAAGTTTCCAATGATGTTGTCATTTTCTTCTAGTTGTTAATTGAGAGCTTCTTCAATTCTTTTATCTTCTATTTGAACTTTCAATTTTGTGATCATTTGTTCTAGTTCTCAAGTGTCATTTTCTTGTCTAGTTCTGCTTGTAGTTTTTTGTTTTTCTTATTTTCTCTTCTGATAACTTCTATGGTACACATTAGTTCTTCTCGATAGTCAACTTCTACCTCTTGAATTCATATCCTTCTTCGGCTTCTTCATATTCTTCTTCAGTCTTCTTTGTCAGAATCTTTTACTGCCATGAATAGAACTCTTCCTGTCTCACTGTCACTGATTTCATCTTCATCTGATGATGAGATGTCTTCTTTGGTGCCTAATATTTTCTTGAAATATTTCTTTGTAGTTTTTTTGCCTTTATATGTGTGTTTGCCTTTTGAGTAACCTTCATCATTTCTCTTTTTCTTATGAGGACATTTGTTAGAAAAATTTCCAATACCATCACGATTAAAAGAAATTAAAGGAAGCTTACTTCTATACCTACCATTGGTTCTCTTGTTCAGTCTTTTGATGAAGTTGGTCACTTCTTCATCATCTTCCAATACATCACTGCTGCTGCTATATTCTTCTTGTTCCTTTTTCTTTTTCTTTGATCTTTTGGATGCTTTGAATGATGTTTCTTTTACATCTGGATTTTCATGTTCAGTTCTCATTTCATATGCTACGAAGATTCCATGCAGTTCGTCCATGGTTATTAAGTTTAGATATGATCTTTCTTCTAGTGCTGATATATTAGGGTTGAATCTCATAGGAAGAGATCTTAGTACCTTTTGAACAATTATAGATTCTTCGATTTCTTCTCCCAATATTATGATTGCATTCACTTTTTGGTCAACTCTTAAGAAGTAGGTTGCACTATTCTCATCTTCCTTCATTTTTAGTTGTTCAAACTGACCTCTGTAAGTTTGAAGTTTTGCTTCTTTGACTTTTGTATCTCTTGCATAAATATTTCAAAGCTTGTCCCAAATATCTTTAATGGATTTACAATGTGAAACTTTGGTGAATACAGTTTCACTGAGACCATTCAAAAGTGCATTTGTAGCTTTGGAATTATTTTGACCAAGTTTCACTGCTTTGTCATTTGTTGGTGGAACTACTGGTACTGTGTATCCATCTACAATTGATTGCCAAATTTCAAACCCCTGTGCCTGTATAGATGTCTTCATCCTTATGCTCCAAAACACATACTTTTGTCCATCAAAGTGTGACATTCCATTTTTATATGAGTTGGTACTCTCTATGATCTACCTTTCAGTGGTTAAACTGATTTCTGAAGGAACCTGCGCTGATTCCAATTGTTGGATTACTAAGAGGGGGGGTGAATCAATAATAATGTAATTATAATCCCTTTTCTCCAAATAGTCCAAGTGTTATATGAATATAGAATTATTATCCAATAATGAGCAATAAGAAATGAACAGTCACGCACACATATACAGTACACTAGTGTTTTACGTGGAAACCCAAATCGAGAGAAAACCACAAAATGATTTTTCTTATATGTCTTGAAGAATTACATTCATTGGAAGCACCAACTTCCTTTGTTTTTTAGATGCAACTGGAAGGAAGCTCCAACCCCTAGTTTCTCAGGCTACAACCTGAGGGAAGCTCCAACTCCCCAATTCTCTGGCTACAACCAGAAGGAGGCTACAACCCCCTATGTTCTCTGGCTACAACCGGAAGGTGGCTACAACCACTTGTCCTTGCCCCATCCAACCGCCCTGAAGTATAAGTAGAATGATGGAACCTCTGTCAATCAGTCACTGTGAGATATACTGTTGTACAACTGTAACAACTTGTACCACTGACCTGTATCCAAACTGTACAATTGCCCTGTAATCAGTTTGAACCTGAATTGAACATGTATCTACAAAAATTACAACAGATACACGACCTGTAGTGTTGCAGCCCGCGTATGTACACACCCTATCTATTATGCAGCCCGTGTATGTATGCTACCAAACTGTTATGCAGCCTGCGTATGCCTTATGAAAACTAGGGTTTCCTTTTCTTGAAAACTTCTGACCTTCTGTAACTTCATTCACATAGATTTCTAACCTGTCATTGTATCCAAACTGTAACTGTATCCTGTGCATGCATCCTCATATATAACCTTTACTCAAGGAAAATATGTCTTTCTCTAGTCATGTGTCATATAGGTATGTGTAATCATGAACAAGTATAATATCCCTCACATGATCTTAGTCATCAACCCCTTTTTGATTATCAGTCTCTCAATACATCAACTACTACACAAATACAAGCTCTCAACCATGTGCTATAAAAACCCTTAGCCATATGCCAAGAAATACAAGATGTGCCTGACAAGAAGTATCAATGATGATCATACCAACACTGTAATTCTGTAGATCTGACTTGTGAAAAAGATCACATGTAGCCACTAGTATTTCTAGGGAGAATCCTCAAATCTCCATTGCCATTCCTCATGCATACATCAAAATCCAACTATTCATAGAAATAAGACATACTTTTTGAACCAATGGATGGATCTGATGTATTTGAGCACTTTGGACCTTCCTGGGAGCTTGATCTCATAATCTAGAACTTCTACATCTTCATCTTCTCAAATTTCCATGACTTTATCAGCATGTATGCTCCCTATACACAGACAACCCGTGTATTGTACTCACCCTATACACAGACAACTTGTATATACGCACCCTATACACAGACAACTAGTGTACGCACCAGAAATAGTGTTTTCTATAAATCCGAGAATTTTGTCGTCAACCCTTCGTGCTACCTCAGAGGTTCACCACTTCAGATGTATCCACAAGTATTTACAAGAATCTTTACAAAAGAAAATAGATATACAATATGTACAAGTGTGTTTTATGAGTGATCTTTGTCTCTTATTTATATCTTCATGTAGCCTTACACTTTCCTTATTTTAGGGCTTCTTCATTTAAAATAATTTCTTTTTGAAAAGCACTTTGACTCTTGGGGTCTTCTATAAGACTCATGAGGGTTCTCCAACTTCATATGGTCATAACTCTCTAACCCTGAGGAGTTATGTGACGTTCCACATACCATTGGAAATGACATGACCTGCACTATCCATCTAGGATAGTTTCACTGGAAAATTCACTGTCCTTCATCTCATTATTCCACAATTAAGCATGGGTTTTCTCACTCCGAAAAGCGTCTTCTCGTGAGGACTTTCACCATAAGGAGACCACTTTGGAGTTCATCCATATTTACTTCTTATCAACCATGACACGACAATAATGAGTCATCTTTACATCAATGAAATTGGGTTCATTACCCAAACCTCTGTGCTACGGGGCTTTCTTCAAGGGTTGAAATCAATGACAACCAACCTTAATCAACAAATCCATGGAGCAGGACACATCAACCTTTGCATCAAACAATTTGATATACAAAGAAAAGACGTCGCCACATTCTTTTCTCTTGCATCTGGTATATATTCCCAGTAGAAAATAACCAGGTCCATGGGATATATGGGGTATGCTGCCATGCTTCCCATTTTTTGGACCGAACAATCCTATGCGCATGCAATCCCAAGTAGTTGAGTTCGACGAACATTCATCTGGATGTTGAAGAAATATTACAGAGACACATGAGGTATTTTCGTTTTCTGCCAAAGTTTGATATATATTTTTTTCCCTTCTTCATCCGATATGAAAAATTGCATTGTCCTCATTTAAGGTAAATTTGTTGTGTATCCGAAGGTCCCACAACATTTAGACACTGCTTGCATTTTTCTGTAGATACGTTTCATACGACAATTCTGCCAACTTAGGAAGCACATTTTGTAACAGAGGTTGCCTAACTGTATAATGCACGGTTGTGTTTCCCATGGTTCAGATGGCATCATTGACGCAATGTCCATATATATATGGACATTTTTCACCGCATCATAGACAATCAATTGTATCATCACTTATCAAAGTGGAGACAGAAGCAGGAGAGTTGCATTTCGCACATACAAGTTAAAAGGGGGTCGAGTACACATTGGCTGCAACTAAAACACCTTCAACCTGAGAACATGAGCATAGGAATTAATACATTGAACAATATAATACACAACTGCATTCCCCCCCCTCCCCTTAAAAAAATAAAAATAAAATAAAACAGGCCGCAAAAATTTGTTGAAGGCTATTTGTATAAGCAAAGTGAGGATGATTTTGTGGATGTATATGCACAACAGTTATAGAGCTATCTAGTTTCTTCAGATCTTGTACTATATCTGTTCACAACTCTATTACAAACGTTGCATGGGTTGTCCGAAAGATCCTTTCTCTAACATCCCTTTTCTTTGTTATATTTTTGAAGATCATAAGTGGAATCTTCCCTTTATGCAATTCCTGCTCCATTGACGAAAACAAATTTGAATACGTATCGAACAATTGAAGCTGCAACATGGAACAGTGCAATATTTGTGTAACTTACCCGAGATACATGCACATGCAGAAGTAAAGGACAAAACTGAATATGGAAAGCCGTACCATTGCCTTGTCGTTGTCCAACTCTCCATCCTTTATATGGAGAATGTGTTGCGAGCCAAGTTTTCTTGCCAGTGTGACAACTCCGCCAATCATTCCGATTGGCTAAATATCAGTGCTCTGTGCAAGCTGGCTGATAGTCGAGTTCGGGATGAAATGATATTCTGAACAAAAAACGAAAACTTTTTCCACAATACTTGTTTCGTTGAGCGAAATAATTCGATCACAATCACCACAGTCATATACTGTTTTGGACAATATATTAAAATTCGTAATGGATATCCCGTTACCCGACAATATCTTTTCTGCATGTTTCTGGACAAGTTGTGGAGAAATAGTCAGTGTCACTATCACCATGGCCTCCTTGTCTGTCATGTCAGCACGCATAATGGATCTAGTTTTGTTTGCCTTGTCCAAGTAGGTGCTATAGAAGACCATTATGTCCCCGATGAACACTTGTCCAGTTCGGTGGCTATTCAAGCCCTCTATTGATAGTACTTTGGATGTTACAACTCTAGACCCGGTGACAATTTTTGAACAAGAAAACTAAAGTGAATGGTAGTGTGCATTTTTTTTTTCTATTCTTCTTTCACTGGAATAAATATATAAGTAAAAACATAGCTTTGATGAACTATGGAGCCAGATTTTTGCAACCACACCTCTTAGTCTGCGGAACATGCAACACGTTTGGCGTCTCGCTTGTACTTGTTTATACTTCTTGTGAACTACAAACCATGTATTGCATATGACATCAACATATTCACCATGCCATAAATGAATATATAGCCAAGGATATTTGTTTGTTAAACATAGTAAGAGCAGAGCGTATGCATCTTTACCTTTGGCCTTGTCGGTCTGTTGATGTCTGGGATGACCGACTGCTCATGCCCATGTCACTAGTCCAACTTTTTCTAATGCAAGCATGTGCAGATGAACACCAGGACTAAACAAGCATATGCATTGTATATTGTCCATCAGAAGGACTAAATAACTGTAAAATTGTATGCATCTGATTTTTTTAACTAGAAAAATGTTTAACAATAAACAGGGCATGAAGGCGGGGCACCATGACTAATCTGTATATCGCAGACCCCCGAACGCTAGGGACAAATCTTGAACCTGCAATCCCGACACCCGCAATCGACAAAGTGGGTAACTATTGCATAAGGTAGAAGCGTGACCATATATGTGAAACCGTTAGTCCGCCAGCCGATGCACCAAGGCATTTTCGGAAAGAACACTAAGTAGATGAATTAGAAAACAAAAGGGATAATAGAGAATGAAAAAAGTAGAAATAGGGAGGGAAAAAAGGCCCATTGCTGCCAAGCCATCATTTTCAAGTCTAATATTATATGCCCCCACCCGGTTTGTATATTTAATTTACCAAAACAGTTGGTATACCTTATAGAAGATTGTACCACAAAACCCTCTGCTATTGCACTGAACAATTCATCTTCCTGTCCAACCGACCTGTTTTTTCCAAGGTAGCAATGCCGAATATACAATGAACATGAAGGCAAGTTAGTATGAAGACAAACATCTAAAAGAAAGAGAAACGTGTCTATTTACACGCCAAAGAGTCCATCGTCCTCTCCATCCATTCTGTTTGTTTAAATGCAACAATGCAACGAAAACACAACGGACATGAAGTAGGTTAGTATGCAGGAAGGCATGTAATGAAGATAACTTATAATGAAGACATACACGTAAAAGAAAGAGAAACAAGGATATTTACCCATGAAAGAGCCCATCGTCATCTGCAACCATTCTGTTTGTTTAAATGTAACAATGCAGCGAAAACACAATGGACATGAAGTAGGTTAGTATGTAAGAAAGCATGTAATGAAGATAAGTTACCATGTAGGAAGGCACGCAACATGTACACAAAATAAACTAGGTGAACAGATATACATACAATAAATGAAATACAAAACAATGCAAATATGAAATAATAGTACAAACATGCACCTTTCTATATCCTCTTCAATCGATGTAGTCAAGACTTCGTTGTTTTCTCTAGCTATTTTGTTTGTTTGAATGTGGGAATGCACAAAATACAATGAATATGAATGGAAGCTAGTATGCATCGGAGAACAAGCAATATGTACATGCAATAAAAGAGACTCAACGAACATTCTAAAAGATAGGCAGAAACATGAACCTTTGCGCTTCTCCATCCATAGCTGTAAATGTGTAATTTTGTTTTCCCTGCCCAAAATATATTACAAGCCACAAAATATCATGAAATTGCACGGCCATAGCTAAACGATTTCTGGTTTTCCATGGCAAACTACCCAGACATGCTTCCAGACATCAAAATATAATCTTGCAGAATCTTTGTTGTACATATCATGTCTCAAGTACAACACAAATTGTATCGTGCACACACCAGTCTGTGTAGAGGACAAAGAACATGTAATGTCATATGGGCACATCTGATCATACATGGTTTATAAATGTAGCTTGCATATGCTTTATTCTAACAAAAAACAACGGATATTGCAATTTCACATGTAATTCTCGAACAATTTTGCATGCAACTATTTTCTTTCATGCAAGCACTGAAGCACCAGTAAAATCTCACAGCAGAACAAATATCGACCTTGGTAGACAGGGAAAATAACACAACTGCATGTCGACTCGTGGGTGCAAGGGATGAACACCGTAAAGCGCCCCAAAAACAAAAATTATCCAAAAAAAAATAAAAAAACAACTCCAACCACTGGCATTGGACCCCAACCCTGCAAGGACGAATCAAACAAAATAAAACATCAAGCACCAAACCAACGAGAAAACATGAACAAGGCGAACTGAACCCCCAGGGCCCCAAAGCGTAAACCCAATCCAAACAAACACAACCAACAACCCACGAACCAACGAGCCAACAAGAACCACCGAACTAGTAAACAACGTATGTATCTCCAACGATTACAAAACTACAACCAAAGCATAGAAGGAACCGAAAACATACGACGACCATCCCACTACAAATAAACATTATTACCTGCAAACTGCAAACACTGAACAACAAACAATGAATATAAAATAAAACTGTGGCATGGAAACTTACTCTGAAACGATGAAATGCATAAGCATAGGTCGAATCACGAACGAAACAACAACAAGCAAAAATCGACGAACCAACGAAGAAGAAGCACTCACCGAACCAGTAAACAATGTATGTAGCTTCAATGATGACGAAATTGCATTGCAAAGGTAGAAGAAGGATGAAACATACAATGCCTATTCAACTGGCGGTGGACAACAACACTGTGCAAAATCACTGCATCATTGTATGGAAAATTTCGAGGAAAAATGTACTCCGAGAAGCGTATTTAGATAAACATTTAAGGTTGTCAGGTTGTCTAAGGACCTCGCGGTATGCAAACATTTAAGCTGTTAGGCTTGTTGGAGGACCTCGCGTTATGTAAACATTTAAGCTGTCAAGCCTATTGAAGCATCTCGAAAAAAGTGTCAATACATTTCAATACAAATACATGTGGCAAGGACATTATAAACTTTGGAATTCTCAATCACTATAAATCTTGGATATCAAAACATTTCAATATGATTAGTACAAATAAAAACTTAAAGACATATTCAACTAGCAGAAAATGTTAATACAAACATTCGAACTAATGCTAGCATTAATCCACCTTCAAGCAATACAAAGGAAAAATATATTATTCAAAAAGACTATATACGATAAAAAAATTGGATATTTTTCCATATAAAACATTGGGAATAGTGAAGCTGGTAATGAGACCTCCAATCTCTTATCCAATCAGATCAATGCATATATGGTACATTTTATTATATAAAAATATATTTTTTTAATTCCTTAGCTCCAACAATAGATATTATGCAAATATTTCTGGTCAAAAGACAAACTAATATGTAGTCAACGAATTACAAGTTAATCTCCTAATTAATGGTCGCGTCTTCAGAATATTAATAACACTTACTCAAAGTTCATGGTTGGCTTTTTTTTCATTTTAATTATTTTGGTCGTTTCTTATGAATATTAAGAACACTTACTTTCTTATGAATATTAAGAACACTTACTCAAAGTTCATGGTTGATTGTTTTTATCATTTTAATTATTTTTAACGAGTAATTAAATTATTTTTATAATCGAATTAACCAAATGAGATTCCGTAACCATGCATGAATTTCAATAAAGTAGTTAAGTGATTTTGGAAAGGTTATGTAACCGTGCATGAATTTCAATAAAGTGGTTGAGTGATTTCCCGTGCATGAATTTCAATAAAGTTGTTGAGTGATTTTCAATTAAGTTGTTGAGTGATTTTGGAAATTCCGTTTTAATTTATTTATTTTTAATAAAAAAATTCAAATGAATAGAGCATTTACATTTTAAAGAAGGTGATATTTTTTTCATAATTGTGAAAATTAATTATTTATATTTACTTTAAAGTGGTTTTTATTGAAATATTTTCACAAACATGATATATGAGAACTGTTTTACAAATGCATTTTCATTGAAAAACACAAGTTAGTAAGCAAGATGAGAACAAAACCTCTTTCAATGAAAACAAAAAAAAACTCTTTCAATAAAAGCAAAACTACTTTATTAAGTATTTTTGGAAATGAAAACAAAACTTTTTAGTATTTCCTTTTTTTTAAATTTTAAATAAATTTTTTTTTTTTTAATATAAGTTAAATGATCAATTTTATTTTTAATAAAAGTAGTTTATTTAATGTTTTTTTAATCATGGAAATTGATAATTGGTAGGTTTGATTTGGGCTAGACTTTTATTGGTTATAACCCAAAAGTATATCCAATAAGCTACTACTATAATCCAAAAGCATATCTAATAATTTACAAGCCATATACCAATAACTTTTGACTTGATAACGACCACGACATATCAAAGCTCTACTGGCTATAACCCAAGAGTATATCCAATAAGCTACCACTATAATCCAAAAGTATATCCAATAATTCACAAGCCATATACCAATAACTTCTAACTTAACAACAACCCCGACATATCAAAGCCCACAAGAATGGAACTCTATTTTTTTAAGAGTAAATTAATTTTCTTACATTTATTTCATGTATTTTGTTTTCCTTTCATGTACCTACACACAGTTTCATATTCATAAATATTGAAAGTATATGTGACTTTTGCTTTAGAGTATTAGAAGTTGATCATTTGTAAGTGCATTGGATTTAACATTATTTTTTGTTTTATTTTTATGTTCATTTTTTACTACATGATTTTGGGTTCTTTATCAATTAAAATTTATTTAAGACATATTCTTTTCAAGAAAATTTATCAAAATGGTCACTTTTGTCATCAATGATTTCAACTCTGAACATTATTAGGTCTATAAAACCGTCATTCAAAATATCTATTCTTATGTCTACATAACCATTTAACACAACATTTACAAAAATGCAATTAAATATGAAAAAACACCACCACCTCATCTTAAGACATAATTGAGTCGTATGTAGATAGCAAATAAACATCCCAAAAAATAATATTAACAAAAAGTAAATACTAGAAAAAAAATAATGTATATTAAATAATTAATAATAGTAGTAATAATCTCAATAATAATAATAATAATAAGGGCTTAGTTGATTGGTGAAATAACATTGTTACTATTCTCCACACAAAATATAAATCCACATAGGGATATGTTCACACATTGTGCCATAGGTAATATTGTTTATTATGTATTAATGATATTATAATAATTATGATCCCAATCCTCATTACTTCGATGACTCCTAACATAATCAGCTCCTAAGCACCCTGACTCAGTGACCAAATTACCCCTTAATCCTTATTACCTTTAGCACAATCATCACTTGATATAATATGGTCTCTGAAAAGATAAACCCATTAACACAAAGAGAACTCTAACCATTACGACCATAGCTAAACCATACCCCTAAACTCTTATGATTTTTTATATAATCATCCTCTGACCATTGTGACACTATACTCGTTGATCTTTGTGACCCTTGAAATAATTTTCCTTTAATACACTATGACCATGAATACACTAACCTTTAAATACTTTGTAACCCCTAATAATTATTGACTATATTTGCCCACATAGACCATGGTTGAACATATTGACCACAGTGACCTTGACCCTTAATCCATTTTCTACTAACCTCCTAACTCAATAAGCCATATTGATGTCATATGTCGACTAATGTTGAATATTATTCCACATAAGTCATAGTAATTCAACCGGATCCATTAGCCATTAACCCTCGATCATGCTCAACTATTATTAACCATCTTGACTACATTGACCAATTTTTACCATATTAACCACATTGTCCCACCAACCTATAATCATTTAATATGCTAACCTCCTTACCCATTGATGTTAATAATTCACTAGCCATTATTTCCCGTTGTTGACAATATAGACCATGGTTAACCATAGTTGACTCATAAACCTAGAAACCTCCGAACCAATTAATCCCATTAACTCTTAAGACATATCCCCTTATCCTAATAAAACTTTAAAACACTAACACTATAAGTAATATCTTCTAACCCTAGTCACCCAACTTGTGTAACAATCATAAAATAATCACCCATAAGTAATATCTTCTAACCCTAGTCACCCAACTTGTGTAACAATCATAAAATAATCACCCTAAGTTCAAATAAAATTCATCATTAATTCAAATATATATATATATATATATATATATATATATATATATATATATATATATATATATATATATATATATATATATATCTTTTAAGTATATAACACAATATATAGTATATAATCATTTATGTTAATATGGATAACTTATGTAACTTAAATATTATATTTATATAATATAATTCATATCATATATGTAGTTAATTAACATATACTCCAATTTAAGTAATGTAATGTATTAGTAATTGGCAATTTATTAATGGATCATCTATACAATAATAAAGGCATAAGATGACATAATTTTGATTTATTTGGCAATTGATTAATTTTCACAAGACAACATCCACAAGATGGATCAAGCGTAAATGAAGATGATAAAATTCATCTGCATCACTTTACGGTTGTATATGCAAACATAGGGAATTATCCACATCACCTCCTTCAATTACTGTTAAAAACACTAAAATTAATTAGGAAACAATGGCTAGTTTGATTGGAAAATTCATTCGTTGAACTTTATTGAATCTATGTAGCTTCTCTTCAATGCACCAAATTTCAAACTGCATCCATGAAATCCAGTGAATGTGGTGACTTATCCCTTAACCCTCATGACCCCTAATGCAATTACCCACTAGCATACTAACCCCGTAATAGATTATAACGTTTAACCCCTATAATACCTATTGCAATCACCCCATAATACATTATGAACCTGAACACATTAACCCCCCTAATATACTTTAACTCTTAATCAATATGATCTTGAATAAGATATATCCATAACCCTAGGACCTTTCACAATATCACCCCTTGATATGATCACCCCCTAACGCGCTAAGGCCTTGAACACACTTTGACCCTTTATGAAATAGACCCACTTACCCTTTTAACCTTTAACACCATGACCCCTTAACACATTGAGACCCATAACATAATCACCCCCTAAAAAACTACCCAATTGACATACTTTGACTTCTAACCAATCTTGAGACACCATTATACCCCCTAGCCCTTGTCATAATCACCCCATGACACACTATGACCCCCACCATGATGACCCAAGAGATGATATTACCTTAGACACACTATGACCTACATACTAACCCCTTAATGCACCAACATTCTAGGAAACTATAAGTCCTAACCACTATCTTCATGGACACTCTATGAATTATAACAAAAATAACCGCTTGACATAACTTAACCCTTAAACATGTTCACTTTAAACTCATTATTCCCCCTTAACTTTTATGACCCTTAATATAGTCACCCCTTGACATAGTATGACTCCAAAAAAAGCAAACCTATTAACACAATGAGACCTCTAACCAACTTAATCCCATACACACCATACCTCCCAATCCTTAAGATGTTACACCCCTAACAACTATGTTATTATACCCCTTGACCCTTATGATCCCTAAAATAATCAAAGATTGATCCATTATAACCCTGAACACACTAACCCCAAAATACATTATAACCCATAATATATATTGACTATATTTGCCCATATTTAAAACCATAGTTGATCATGTTTGACTATATTGATCACATTGACCCGCTAATATGTCATCTTCTATTCTACTAACCTCCTATCCCACTCATCCATATTAATATATGTTGGCTAATGTTGACTATTGGTCAACATGAGTAATCATAACTTAACTAGAAACAATATCCATTAGCCCTTGATCATGCTTAACCATTTTTTACCATATTGACCATATTGACAACATTGACCCACTAATCTTGAATCCATTATTATGCTAACCTCCTTACTAGCTGATCTTAGTAAACCACTAGCCATCATTGACCATTATTTACAAGAGAAACTATGGTGAACCATGGTTCATCCATAAACCATTAAACCTCCTAATCGATCACTAACCCATTAACCCATAAAATTTATGCTTCTAACCCACTAACACCCTAAGCCACAAATACCATCATACACTATGACCATTAGCCCCTATGAACCGTAACACAATCACCCCCCTAAAATACTATGACCTTCAGCACACTAACCCTCTAATCTAGTATGGTCCTTAATCCCTATGAATCATGAAGAAATTTCCCCTTAATGCACCATGGCCCCAAGCACACCAACCCCCTAATATACTATAACCACCCTAATATCCTATGACCCCTAACACAATCATAATTTAATACAATATGATCTGACACAAATAAACTAACTCCCTAATACAATATAACCCCTAATCGTTATGACCCTTGACACATTAAGACACCTAACACATAGGTTCTAGATAGAATATACCCCCTAAATTCTATATGTGATGACGCAATCAACCTTAGAAATGTAACCATGAACACACTAAACCCTTAACATTGTGACCATGACACTAACAAATTTGGCTCATTTTGTGACGACTATTTCAACGCTCTTGCGACATTATGTCATGGATATTGCGACAAATCTTGAGTCTCTGAAATGTCATTTTATGTCATGTGGCAACTGCAATGAATTTGAATTACCGTCGCAATAACGACGACCGTAGGGAACTTCTCACAACTGCGACAAAAAAGAAATATCGTTGCCAATACGAAAATAAGGGCAAACTAAGTGAAAACAACATTTCGTCGCAATTGAGACGACCATTGTGATGACATATTTCATTGCTTACATAACAAATGCGTCGCAACAATTTCAGTTTCGTCTCAATTGAGACGACCATTACAATGACAACTTACATTGTTTATGTAGCAACTACGTCACAACACGACCATTGCGACGACAACTTAGATTGTTTATGTGGAAACTATGTCACAACAATTTAAGTTGTGGTTGCACTTGAGATGACCATTGCGACGAAAACTTTCATTGTTTATGTAGCAAGTGCGTCGCAACAATTTAAGTTGTCATCGCACTTGCGACGACAACTTTCATTGTTTGTATAGAAAATTTGTCGCACCAGTTTCAATTGTCGTCGCACTTGCGATGACCACTTTTGTTGTTCATATAGAAAATTTGTCATAGGTGTATGATTGTCGTCGCAAGTGCGACGAGTTATATTTATTTAAAAAAAATAAAAAATTATTTTAGGTTGCAATTTTAATATTAATATTACCAGTTTAATATTAATATTACCATATCCTCCAAGTGGAACATGGTTTCTCCTATAATTCCTTGGATAATGGGGATAAGTCTCAATGCCTTGATAATGTGCATGAGAGGACAATAAATCCCTTAGGCTCTAAATGAATCTTTCGAGGACCTACAAGGGCCATGGACAAGGCCACAAACCACAAAACATGCCCTATATAAGATATCATTATCATTACACTGGTATGTGGATGCCATTAGAAGGTTTTATGCATTAGGGATGGGTACTAGAGCCTTGACCATGGTTGGGTTAGAAGTCGAGGGAATTAGGACCTAAGTTAATATTCTTGATCTAATAGGCCATGATCAAGGCCTCAAACTACA
>ML777920.1:169678-182729 GCA_009831015.1 Picea engelmannii
CTTAGACAAGGATGGAGCACAAAAATACATATGGAAATAGGAGATCTCTCTCTAACCAATATGTTATTGGATGATGGTTCCATAGTAAACAATATGATGAAGGATACATGGGGAAAGTTAGAGAAATCAAAATTGAGGCCACTGGAGTTGTTGGTTAACAATAAAATCCATCAATCGCTTCGACAAGGTGATCAATGAACATTTCATATTGAATTCATTCAATAGATTCCAAGGATCACTGCAACATTATCAATTGGACTATTAATGATTTCAATTTCATATGGAAATATAAGATCTCACTCTACCCAATTTAATAATATTAGATGGTGATTATAAAATAATCATTATGATGGATACAAAAATAATTAGAGAAACCAAAATTGTGACCACCAAGAAGGAGAAATAGTCATTGATGATTAGTKAGCCAACACAATTGCATTAAAAAAAAGGAGAACATTGAATAATTATTGATTTAATAAGTTGCAATAATGAATGAGGAGTTGGCTATTACTAGTGAATCTTCTAGAAACAAACATTTGAACTATATGAATGCAAAGGGAAAGGGTAGTATAACTAGAGGATTGCTTAGAAGAAATAAATCATTTGATAGTGGATCACTGTAGCATTGGAAGATGGATAATCTATGTTTTTTGTTGCTATAATATAGAATCAAAACTAATAACTAAACCCAAAGGGAAGAATCCACTCAAGTGAATGATGAGAAGGAAAATTACCCATCACACTTGACCAATGTTACCACTGGTAAATGTAAAATTCAATGAAGGTATCCCATGACCATACTAACTAAGTTGTTCTTAAATACAAGGAAAGTATACCCACTCAAAAAATTAATGTAGAAATGAAGAATGAACCTCAACACATCATAATGGGAATTGAGTGGAGGATAGAATTGCTAGCCAATCAATTAACATATTTAAGAATAGAAAGAATTATTTGCATGGTCCTATAAATATGGAAGCTAACTCGTTGTTCAATAGGGGAGTGGGGGAAGTTATCCACCCCAAAATATGGAAGCTAACTCCAAGGCCCAGAGGGGACAAAGTTTGAATTCGAATATGGTGGGGATATTCCATTAGAAAAATTGTTTCCTTCCTTAGATGTTATGGTAGATAGTTGACGCCATTTAGAAGAATAAAATACAAGGCAATATTGGAAGAGCTCGAGGAAATTTCAAGAATGCCTCATCTTATCCCCTCAGTGAATAACAATTGACCAAACAATGTCAAATAGTAAAGGTTGATGAGACATATAAAAGACTGACGAAAGCCTAAAACTTGCGTCAACCAAATTGGGTACTCTGAAAGAAAATTAGGGTTTATGGTTTACATGATGAAGTGATAATGGAAGAAAGTGGGTGTGTCACTTAAATTTGAGTCCATAAACCCTCCCATATCGTTAAGGCATGCCAATAGTCTATCCATGACAAATTTCAGTGCATACATAAACTGTTTGAAAAAATTTCAACGTTGGCCCCATTCGCAGGACCCTGCTGTCGGTGTCTTGTCATCATGCAATTTTCATTCCTCGTTCATCGTTCCTCATTCCTTGACGATGGTGTAGTCCCCAAGATCCATTATTTTTGTACAAAATTACATACTAATGGCATAAAATTATCGACAAACTTTTTTCGTCGATAGTATAACAAATACGTTGCAAGATTATTTACATTCATCTCTCTTGCGATGATATCAAATGATTCTTGGATTCATTTCAAATTTGGTTTATCAAATTGAAATATCAATTTGATACGTTGCAAGCTAGTTGGACCTTCAGTCAAATACAAATATGAAACTTGGAATCATTAACATATCTACTAGAACATATAAAAAATAGTCGGGTTTATGGTTTACATGATGAATTGATGATGGGAGAAAGTGGGCGTGTCAGTCAAATTTGAGTTTAGAAACCCTCCCATATCGTTAAGGCATGTGAATAGTCTATCCATGTCAAATTTCAATGCATACAAATATAGTTTGAAAACATTTCGACGTTGGCCCCATTCACATGTCACTGTTGCCCGCCTCTAGTATCTTGATGGTGTTGATTAATAAATAAACGAAATAGAGGTATTTTTCATCACAACTATGATGTAGATACATTGTATATACATTAATTTAGAACCTAAAAACAAAATGAAGAAATACCGATGAAAGCCTAAAACTTGCGTCAACCAAATTGGGTACTCTAAAAGAAAATTAAGGTTTATGGTTTACATGATGAATTGATGATGGAAGAAAGTAAGTGTGTCACTCAAATTTGAGTCTAGAAACCCTCCCGTATCATTAAGGCATGCCAATAGTCTATCCATGACAAATTTCAGTTCATACAGAAACTGTTTGAAAAAATTTCAACGTTGGCCCCATTCGATGGTCCATCTTGCCAGCCTCTAGTATCTTGATGCTCTTGATTAAGAAATCAACGAAATAGAGGGATTTTTCATCACAAAGATGACGAATATACATTGTATATACATTAATGTATAACTTGAAAGAAAAATGAAGAAAGACCTATGAAAGCCTAAAACTTGCGTCAACCAAATTGGGTACTTTGAAAGAAAATTAGGGTTTATGGTTTACATGATGAAGTGATGATGGAAGAAAGTGGGTGTGTCACTAAAATTTGAGTCCAGAAACCCTCCCATATCGTTAAGGCATGCCAATAGTCTATCCATGACAAATTTCAGTGCATACATAAACTGTTTGAAAAAATTTCAACGTTGGCCCCATTCGTAGGTCCCCACTGTTCGTGTCTAGTCCTCATGCAATTTTCGTTCCTCGTTCCTCATTCCTTGAACATGGTGTATTCCCCAAGATCCAATATTTTTGTACAAAATTACATACTAATGGCATAAAATTATCGACGAACTTTGTTTGTCGATAGTATAGCAAATTTGTCGCAAGATTATTTACATTCGTCTCTCTTGCGACGATATCAAATGATGCTTGGATTCATTTCATATTTGGTTTATAAACTTGAAATATCAATTTGATACTTTGCAAGCTAGCTGGAACTTCAGTCAAATACAAATATGAAACATGGAATCATTAACATATCTACTAGAACATATGAAAAATAGCTGGGTTTATGGTTTACATGATGAGTTGATGATGGAAGAAAGTGGGTGTGTCACTCAAATTTGAGTCCAAAAGCTCTCCCATATTGTTAAGGCATGCCAATAGTCTATCCATGACAAATTTCAGTGCGTACAAAAACTGTTTGAAAAAAATTCAACGTTGGCCCCATTCGCTGGTCCCTATTTCCTGCCCCTAGTATCTTGATGGTGTTGATTAAGCAATCAACGAAATAGAGAGATTTTTCATCACAAATATGACACAGATAAATTGTATATACATTAATGTAGAACCTAGAAGAAAAATGAAGAAAGACCGACGAAAGCCTAAAACCTGCATCAACCAAGTTGGGTACTCTGAAAAAAACTTAGGGTTTATGGTTTACATGATGAATTGATGATGGAAGAAAGTGGGTGTGTAACAAAAATTTTAGTCCAGAAACCCTCCCATATTGTTAAGGCATGCCAATATTCTATCCATGACAAATTTCAGTGCATACAAAAACTGTTCGAAAAAATTTCAACGTTGGCCCCATTCGCAGGTCCTTGTTGCCAACCTCTAGTATCTTGATGGAATTGATTAAGCAATCACCGAAATAGAGTGATTTTTCATCACAACGATGAAGAAAAAACATTGTATATACATTAATGTAGAAACTGAAAGAAAAATTAAGAAAGACCGACGAAAGCCTAAAACTTGCGTCAACCAAATTGGGTACTCTGAAAGAAAAATAGGGTTTATGGTTTAAATGATGAAGTGATGATGGAATAAAGTGGGTGTGTCACTAAAATTTAAGTCTAGAAACCCTCCCATATCATTAAGGCATGCCAATAGTCTATCCATGACAAATTTCAGTGCATACAGAAATTGTTTGAAAAAATTTCAATGTTGGCCCCATTCACAGGTCCCTGTTGTCGTTGTCTAGTCCTCGTGCAATTTTCGTTCCTTGTTCATAGTTACTCATTCCTTCACCATGGTGTAGTCCACAAGATCTATTATTTTTTTACAAAATTACATACTAATGGCATAAAATTATCGACAAACTTTTTTCGTCGATAGTATAGCAAATTCGTCGCAAGATTATTTACATTCGTCTCTCTTGCGACGATATCAAATGATGATTGGATTCATTTCATATTTGGTTTATCAAATTGAAATCTCAATTTGATACTTTACAAGCTAGCTGGACCTTCAGTCAAATACAAATATGAAACTTGGAATCATTAACATATCTACTAGAACATATGAAAAATAGTTGGGTTTATGGTTTACATGATGAATTGATGATGGAAGAAAGTGGGTGTGTCAGTCAAATTTGAGTCCAGAAAACCTCCCATATCGTTAAGGCATGCAAATAGTCTATCCAGGTCAAATTTCAATGCATACAAATACAGTTTGAAAACATTTTGACGTTGGCCCCATTCACATGTCACTGTTGCCTGCCTCTAGTATCTTGATGGTGTTGATTAAGCAATCAATGAAATAGAGGGATTTTTCATCACGAATATGATGCAGATACATTGCATATACATTAATGTAGAACCTTAAAGAAAAATGAAGAAAGACTGACGAAAGCCTAAAACTTGCGTCAACCAAATTGGGTACTCTTAAAGAAAATTAGGGTTTATGGTTTACATGATGAATTGATGATGGAAGAAAGTGGGTGTGTCACTCAACTTTGAGTCCATAAACCTTCCCATATTTTTAAGGAATTCCAATAGTCTATCCATGAAAAATTTCAGTGCATAAATAAACAATTTGAAAAAATTTCAACGTTGGCCCCATTCGCAGGTCCCTGTTGCCAGCCTCTAGTATCTTGATGTTGTTGATTAAGCAATCCATGAAATAGAGCGATTTTTCATCACAACGATGATGCAGAAACATTGTCTATACATTAATGTAGAACCTGAAATCAAGATGAAGAAAGACCGACGAAAGCCTAAAACTTGCTTCAACCAAATTGGGTACTTTGAAAGAAAATTAGGGTTTATGGTTTACATGATGAAGTGATGATGGAATAAAGTGGGTGTGTCGCTCAAATTTGAGTCCAAAATCCCTCCCATATAGTTAATGCATGCCAATAGTCTATCCATGACAAATTTCAGTGCATAAAGAAACTGTTTGAAAAAATTTCAACGTTGGCCCCATTTGCAAGCCCCATTAGTATGCGTCTAGTCCTCACACAATTTTCGTTCCTCATTTCTTGTTCCTTGCCCATGGTGTAGGCCCCAAGATCCATTATTTTTGTACAAAATTACATACTAATGGCATAAAATTATCGACAAATGTTTTTCGTCGATAGTATAGCAAATTCGTCACAAGATTATTTACATTCATCTCTCTTGCGGCGATATCAAATGATGCTTGGATTCATTTCATATTTGGTTTATCAACTTGAAATCTCAATTTGATACTTTGCAAACTAGTTGGAACTTCAGTCAAATACAAATATGAAACTTTGAATCATTAACATATCTACTAGAACATATGAAAAATAGCTAGGTTTGTGATTTACATGATGAATTGATGGTGGAAGAAAGTGGATGTGTCAGTCAAATTTGAGTCCAGAAACCCTGCCATATCGTTAAGGCATGCTAATAGTCTATCCAGGTCAAATTTCAATGCATATAGATACAATTTGAAAACATTTCAATGTTGGCCCCATTCACATGTCACTGTTGCCCGCCTCTAGTATCTTGATGGTGTTGATTAAGAAATCAACAAAATAGAGGGATTTTTCATAACAACTATGATGAAAATACATTGTATATACATTAATGTAGAACCTGAAAGAAAAATGAAGAAAGACTGACGAAAGCCTAAAACTTGCGTCAACCAAATTGGGTACTTTGAAAGAAAATTAGGGTTTATCGTTTACATGATGAATTGATGATGGAAGAAAGTGGGTGTGTCACTCAAATTTGAGTCCCAAAACCCTCCCATATCGTTAAGGCATGCCAATAGTCTATCCATGACAAATTTTAGTGCATACATAAACTGTTTGAAAAAATTTCAGCATTGGCCCCATTCACAAGTCCCTGTTGTCAGCCTCTAGTATCTTGATGGCGCTGATTAAGAAATCAATGAAATCGAGCGATTTTTCATCACAACGATGACACATAAAAATTGTATATACATTAATGTAGAACCTGAAAGAAAAATGAAGAAAGATCGACGAAAGCCTAAAAATTGCATCAACCAAATTGGGTACTCTAAAAGAAAATTAAGGTTTATTGTTTACATGATTAATTGATGATGGAATAAAGTGGGTGTGTGACTCAAATTTGAGTCCAGAAACCCTCCCATATCGTTAAGGCATGCCAATAGTCTATCCATGAAAAATTTCAGTGCATACAAAAACTGTTTGAAAAAATTTCAACGTTGGTCCCATTCGCAGGTCCTAGCTGTTGGTGTCTAGTCCTCGTGCAATTTTCGTTCCTCGGTTCCTTGAACATGGTGTAGTCCCCAAGATCCATTATTTTTGTAAAAAATTACATATTAATGGCATAAGATTATCGACGAACTTTTTTCGTCGATAGTATAGCAAATTCGTCGAAAGATTATTTACATTCATCTCTCTTGCGATGATATCAAATGATGTTTGGATTCATTTCATATTTGGTTTATCAACTTGAAATATCAATTTGATACTTTGCAAGCTAGATGGACCTTTAGTCAAATACAAATATGAAACTTAGAATCATTAACATATCTACTAGAACATATGAAACATAGCTGGGTTTATGGTTTACATGATGAATTGATGATGAAAGAAAGTGGGTGTGTCAATCAAATTTGAGTTTAAAAACCATCCCATATCATCAAGGCATGCCAATAGTCTTTCCATGACAAATTTCAGTGCATACAGAAACTGTTTGAAAAAAATTCAACATTGGCCCCATTCGTAGGTCCCTGTTGTTAGCCTCTAATATCTTGATGGTGTTGATTAATCAATCAACGAAATAGAGGGATTTTTCATCTCAACGATGACACAGATACATTGTATATACATTAATGTAGAACCTGGAAGAAAAATGAAGAAATATCGACGAAAGCCTAAAACTTGCGTCAACCAAATTGGGTAATCTGAAAGAAAATTAGGGTTTATGGTTTACATGATGAAGTGATGATAGAAGAAAGTGGGGGTGTCACTCAAATTCGAGTCCAAAACCCCTCCCATATTGTTAAGGCATGCCAATAGTCTATCCATGACAAAATTCAGTGCATACATAAACTGTTTGAAAAAATTTCAACGTTGGCCCCATTCGCAGGTCCCTCTTGCCAACCTCTAGTATCTTGATGGTGTTGATTAAGAAATCAAAGAAATAGAGGGTTTTTTCATCACAAAAATGATGCATATACATTGTATATACATGAATGTAGAACCTGAAAGCAAAATGAAGAAAGACCGACGAAAGCCTAAAACTTGCGTCAACCAAATTGGGTACTCTAAGAGAAAATTAGAGTTTATGGTTTACATGATGAAGTGATGATGGAATAAAGTGGGTGTGTCACTCAAATTTGAGTCCATAAACCCTCCCATATCATTAATTCATGCCAATAGTCTATCCGTGACAAATTTCAATGCATACAGAAACTGTTTGAAAAAATTTCAACGTTGGCCCCATTCGCAGGTCCCTGTTGCCAGCCTCTAGTATATTGATGGTGTTGATTAAGAAATCAATAAAATAGAGGGTTTTTTCATCACAAATATGACGTAGATACATTGTATATACATTAATGTAGAACCCTGAAATCAAAATGAAGAAAGATCGACGAAAGCCTAAAACTTGCGTCAACCAAATTGGGCACCCTGAAAGAAAATTAGGGTTTATGGTTTACATGATGAAGTGATGATGGAATAAAGTGGGTGTGTCACTCAAATTTGAGTCCAGAAACCCTCCCATATCGTTAAGGCATGCTAATAGTCTACCCATGAAAAACTTTAGTGCATAGAGAAACTGTTTGAAAAAATTTCAACGTTGGCCCCATTCTCAGGTCCCTGTTGTCGGTGTCTAGTCCTCATGCAATTTTTGTTCCTTGTTCATCATTCATCACTCCCCGTTCCTTGACCATGGTGTAGTCCCCAAGATCCATTATTTTTGTACAAAATTACATACTAATGGCATAAAATTATCGTCGAACTTTTTTCGTCGATAATATAGCAAATTTGTCGCAAGATTATTTACATTCGTCTCTCTTGCGACGATATCAAATGATGCTTGGATTCATTTCATATTTCGTTTATCAAATTAAAATATCAATTTGATACTTTTCAATCTAGCTGGATCTTCAATCAAATACTAATATGAAACTTGGAATCATTAACATATCTACTAGAACATATGAAAAATAGCCGGGTTTATGGTTTACATGATGAATTGATGATGGAAGAAAGTGGGTGTGTCAGTCAAATTTGAGTCCAGAAACCCTCCCATATCATGAAGGCATGTGAATAGTCTATCGAGGTCAAATTTCAATGCATACAGATGCAGTTTGAAAACATTTCGACGTTGGCCCCATTCACATGTCATTGTTGCCCGCCTCTAGTATCTTGATGGTCTTGATTAAGCAATCAATGAAATAGAGATATTTTTCATCACAACTATGACACAAATACATTGTATATACATTAATGTATAACCTACAAGCAAAATGAAGAAAGACTGACGAAGTCCTAAAACTTGAGTCAACCAAATTGGGTACTCTGAAAGAAAATTAGGGTTTATGGTATACATGATGAATTGATGATGGGAGAAAGTGGGTGTGTCACTCAAATTTAAGTCCAGAAACCCTTCCATATCGTTAAGTCATGCAAATAGTCTATCCATGACAAATTTCAGTGCATACATAAATTGTTTGGAAAAATTTCAACGTTGGTCCCCTTTGCAAGTCCCTGTTGCCAACCTCTAGTATCTTGATGGTGTTCATTAAGAAATCAAATAAATAGAGATATTTTTCATCACAACGATGATGCAGATACATTTTATATACATTAATTTAGAACCTGAAAGCAAAATGAAGAAAGACCGACGAAAGCCTAAAATTTGCGTCAACCAAATTGGGTACTCTAAAAGAAAATTAGGATTTATGTTTTACATGATGAAGTGATGATGGAAGAAAGTGGGTGTGTCACTCAAATTTGAGTCCATAAACCCTCCCATATCATTAATTCATGCCAATAGTCTATCCATGACAAATTTCAGTGCATACAGAAACAATTTGAAAAAAATTCAACGTTGGCCCCATTCGTAGGTCCCTATTTCCAACCTATAGTATCTTGATGGTGTTGATTAAGAAATCAAATAAATAGAGGTATTTTTCATCACAAAAGTGATGCATATTCATTGTATATACATTAATTTAGAACCTGAAAGCAAAATGAAGAAAGACCGACGAAAGCCTAAAACTTGCATCAACCTAATTGGGTACTCAGAAGGAAAATTAGGGTTTATGGTTTACATAATGAAGTGATGATGGAAGAAAGTGGGCGTGTCACTCAAATTTGAGTCCAGAAACCCTTCCATATTGTTAACGCATGCCAATAGTCTATCCATGACAAATTTCAGTGCATACAGAATCTGTTTGAATAAATTTCAACGTTGGCCCCATTCGCAGGTCCCTGTTGTCGGTGTCTAGTCCTCATGCAATTTTCATTCCTCGTTCATCTTTCCTCGTTCCTTGAACATGGTGTAGTCCCCAAGATCCATTATTTTTGTACAAAATTACATACTAATGGCATAAAATTATCGACGAATGTTTTTCGTCGATAGTATAGCAAATTCGTCGCAAGATTATTTACATTCGACTCTCTTGTGATGATATTAGATGATGCTTGGATTCAATTCATATTTGGTTTATCAAATTGAAATCTCAATTTGATACTTTGCAAGTTAGTTGTACCTTCAGTCAAATACAAATATGAAACTTGGAATCATTAACATATCTACTTGAACATATGAAAAATAGCTGGGTTTATGGCAATTTCCATGATGAATTGATGATGGAAGAAAGTGGGTGTGTCAGTCAAATTTGAGACTAGAAACCATCCCATATCGTTAAGGCATGCAAATAGTCTATCCAGGTCAAATTTCAATGCATATAGATACTTTGAAAACATTTCGACGTTGGCCCCATTCACATGTCACTGTTGCCTACCTCTAGTATCTTGATGGTGTTGGTTAAGCAATCAACGAAATAGAGGGATTTTTCATCACAAATATGACACAGATACATTGTATATACATTAATGTAGAACCTGAAAGAAAAATGAAGAAAGGCCGACGAAAGCCTAAAACTTGCGTCAACCAAATTGGGTACTCTGAAAGAAAATTAGGGTTTATGGTTTACATGATGAATTGATGATGGAAGAAATTGGGTGTGTCACTCAAATTTGAAACCAAAAACCCTCCCATATCGTTAAGGCATGCCAATAGTCTATCCATGACAAATTTCAGTGCATACAAAAACTGTTTGAAAAAATTTCAACCTTGGCCCCATTTGCAGGTCCTTGTTGCCAGCCTCTAGTATCTTGATGGCGTTGATTAAGAAATCAATGAAATAAAGGGATTTTTCATCAAAACGATGATGCGGAAACATTGTATATACATAATGTAGAACCTGAAAGAAAAATGAAGAAAGACTGACACAAGCCTAAAAGTTGTGTCAACCAAATTGGGTACTCTGAAAGAAAATTAAGGTTTATGGTTTACATGATGAAGTGATGATGGAATAAAGTCGGTGTGTCACTCAAATTTGAGTCCAGAAACCCTCCCATATCGTTAAGGCATTCCAATAGTCTATCCATGACAAATTTCAGTGCATACATAAACTGTTTGAAAAAATTTCAATGTTGGCCCCATTCATAGGTCCCTATTGTCGGTGTCTAGTCCTCGTGCAATTTTCGTTCCTCGTTCATTGTTCCTAGTTACTTGACCATGGTGTAGTCCCAAAGATCCATTATTTTTGTACAAAATTACATACTAATGGTATAAAATTATCAATGAACTTTTTTTGACGATAGTATAGCAAATTCGTCGCAAGATTATTTACATTAGTCTCTCTTGCAATGATATCAAATGATGCTTGGATTCATTTCATATTTGGTTTATCAACTTGAAATATCAATTTGATACTTTGAAATCTAGTTGGACCTTCAGTCAAATACAAATATGAAACTTGAAATCATTAACATATCTACTAGAACATATGAAAAATAGGGGTTATGGTAATTCTAAGAAGATTCAAATAGGTAACAATATTGATGAAATCTTATATGATCATGATGGTATAAAATTGAAAGAGCTTCTCTTGGTTTCAATAACAATTTATCCTCTACTTWAAAAGGCCAACCACGTGAAGGTGGACACTCACATGGCCCCTCCCCTCCCCCTCACATCACTCTCAATTGATCCCCAAAACCCAATCTATAAAATATAAAATAATTGAAAGCAACGTCCTATTAAGATTCATGCATAGAAACTACAAAAACAAAAATTAATGAAGGTACATGAAATTATGTGTTTCTAAATGATATTTTTAGTCTACCACGTACTTTACTATATTGACAACTATTTTCAAGTTTCAAATAATAATTAAACAACATGTAACCTAGGATATAAAAACATCACATAAAACTTAAAATAATGTAATTAACCCATGACATTAAAAGTAAATTATTTTAAGAGAATAATTCATACAAATTAAAATATTATATAGTCACGTACCTAATCTGACCTCAACATCTGTGTAATCATCCTTATTCTCTATCTTGATCTTCTTCATCGAACTCGACATCTGTATCATCATCTGGTTCTGAAACAATGTTGAAAGGATTGATGATATCATCATCGTCATCAATGTCATTTTTGAGCATATTTTCATTGACATCATCATAAAGAATTGCAATATTGTCTCCTACGCCTAGATCATGATCTTCTTTGTCTTCTTCATCAATCGACCCTCCATGATCTTCCAGCTATGTCTGATATTCTTTCGAATCATCTTCTTCATATTCAATATCATATTCTTCCTGTAAATGAGTATACTTAATTGGCCTTCCTCTTGGATCATATCTAACAACAAATGACCAATCCCTTTCACCTAGAACATTTGAGTAAAAGACCTGATCACATCAGCTTGGAAAAACATAGCAATCATGTCCTCTTTCAAACATAGTTGTTTTAATCATTGGAAATACATTGCCATGTTGAATAACAGTTCTTTCCTCATCACGTTCATGCATTCGTAACCTATACCATTTGACATCGAACAATACTAATTTGAAGGAATTAAAGTCACACTCAAGTATATTGTTTAAATACCCATAGTATCTATTTTCAGATTCTCGGGGATGTCTTTCACTCCTAGAGTTAACATTAGTAACTTGGAATACTGCAGTTATCCCACTATCATAAGTTTTCCTTGTTTCATCCAATTATTTGATGCGAAATTTATGACCATTGCACCACATAGCCTTGTGGTGTTTCAACTGCAATATGTCAGATATGTAAAAGATGCATTGTAAATTAATAAATTAACATATATTTATATAACTTCAAAAGTATCTGAAAAATACAGTACACATGTAGTCACATTAGTATAATATAAAATAACTAAATAAAATGGGTGAAATTTCTTACCTGTCCATCTTTCAAACCATATGCTAGATCAATTTCCTTTTGTGTAACATTGGTATCTTCGTTACGACGAGCTTCTCTAACCAATTCAGACAGTCGCTGCCATGATAACCTACCTCCATTATGTTGTTTACATCTTTCAATCCATACATTCATAAAGTCAAGATTGTTTGCAATTTATAAATGCAGTGCATCCCACTCTAGAGAAACTGAATCAAAAAAACATAATTCACCAATATTAAATATTAGTTATAACGTACAATATGCAGGTAATTATAAATATTTATAATTTATGAAATAAATTATATTAATATATTAATG
>ML777920.1:182916-194119 GCA_009831015.1 Picea engelmannii
AACGTACAATATGCAGGTAATTATAAATATTTATAATTTATGAAATAAATTATATTAATATATTAATGAGTATGATCATATATACACAAAAACAAAACTTTATATGTATTAATAATATAATTTTTCACAATTATTAATATATTTCCTCTCATTTTTTTCATTCTACCTTTTCCCAACAGATGCTCCTGATCTTCAAATTTTTTGATGGAGTTCACATCCCAAATGCGATCCACTGCATGCATAGTTGGCGCTACTAATTTAGGAATATACTGACTAATATACACCATGGATTGATATACCATATATCCCTCCACCATAGAACCCTCAGGACGTGCTCTTTGTCTAACCAACACCTTTAATGATTTCAAGTGCCTCTCCACCATCCACATTGATCTTGTGTGAATAGGTCCACAAATTTCAATCTCCTCAACTTGGTGTATGAGGTAGTGTTCTTGTGCATTGAAAAATGTAGGAGTTATATACTTTTGCATTTCACACATTAGACGAGGAATTTCTCTCTTCCAATACTTTATATCATCTTCATGGATTTCTTTCAATGACAACCATCTACATGAGATTGTGACACAAGAAAACAACATGTTTCAACATAACATAATATAATATATTACATTACATTACAAGTAAAGCACGTGTCATTAAGTACAACAATAATTTGAAAGAACATTTTGCATATAAATCACATCTACGTCTTACCTCATGTATTTTCCAAGATCATATATAACTTGTTTGACGTTGTTGTCAAAGTTGTTTGGGAGAGATAGCGGTAGAACATACTGTAACAACAAAATGAATCGTTATTTGTTTCGACCAAAGTAGACAAGCAAAAATAAAAAAAATAAAAGATCTATAAGGCCAATATATATAAATATGTCTACCAAAATTATTAACTTAATGAAGGTATGCCAATCATGTATTTTTACCCCACCAAATTCACCTTTCTTTGTTAATATATTTTTTGTGTTTGAAGCAAAACCCGTGGGAAATTTAATTCTTTGAATGACCTCTTTTACATCATTGCTTTGTTTTTCTGTTAATAACCATGGAAGGTTATTTCGGTCTAGTACTCCATCTGATCTATTTGAATATTAGATCACACTTCACATTGCATGACTGGCTTCCTGAATTTCTGTACAAATTTTGACAATTTTTTCTTTGTCCCTCCTACCATCTATGATTCGCCATAACGTTTCAGTCACATTCTTCCCGATATGCATTGTATCAAACAAATGAGATATTTTTACCTCCTCATAGTAGGGCAACCTCATGAATGAGCGGGATAAGATTTCATTCCTCGTGGAAGCCCATTATTAATACCTTCATGATGATTGCAGCCTTCATGCAGCATAAAAGAAATCACAAAAATAATTATCAAATATGGTAAAATAAATTCAGTGATTAAAATAAACATTAAAAAAATTACATGACATACGATACATTATGAAATTGAGTACCTTGACGATTTCTATTATATTCCAACCTCCATAGGTGAGGTGTCATTCTTTGTGGTTTTAAACCACTCTCTTCTTTCCCATTGAAAAGATGTTTTTTAGTAGTACGATACCTATGGTTCTTAGGAAGAAGGTGTCGATACTCATCAAACACCATCTTTCTTAAACTTTTTGAATGACGATACTTCATCATAGGGCCACAAACTGGACATGCAAATTTACCCTTTGTTTGAAGACCTGCAACAAATGAATTAATGTCAATTATACGATGAGATTATTTAAAAAGTAAACATGCACCATGATAAAATTAAAATATTATATAGTATTAAAGAGCAATATTAGAATGCTTATACATACCACAAAAATGTGTTAGTCCAAGGGCATCATGAATTTTCCATAAAAGTATTCCACGGAATTTAAATTTCTTCTCCCCGATTGGTTTACATATATCATACATTGTGATGTCAGCCCATAACTTTAGTGGCTCGTCAATAAGAGGCTCGATATATACATTCATATCTTTAACCTGGTACTTACCTAATTGTTTGAAATTACACATATTTCCCAAAGGAATGATATCATGTAATATATATAATTAAATAAATAAAAAAAATATATTATGCAAAAATTGAAACAAATGAAAATGTTAAATTCAAAAAATTAATGTAAACAAATACCTAGAACAATCATTGTCAACATTATGTGCTCCATCTTTATTGACATCCAAGGAGGAATGTTATTGTTGATAACAAAAATAGGCCACACTGAGTAAATAGACCTAAGGTCTTCGAATGGATTAACACCGTTAGCTGCCAATGAAAGCCTAACATTACGAGGTTCATCTTTGAAATCTGCCCATTTTTTTGCAATTTCCCTAAATCCAGAACCATCAACATGCATTTGAAGAAAACCATCTCCACTTATGTTACGTGCATGGTAATCCATAAATTGTGCTATGATTTCACACCTGAACAATGGATGCAAACATGGAATTATGAGAATATGAAAAAGAACCTTTCGAGGCACCCTTTTTGTTACTTGATCGGTTCGATATCTACTGATAAGACATTGCAGACATTCTGTTTTCGAAGCATGTTGTCCATAATATATAATATGGTCATTAGTACATGCATCTATAGTTTGATAATCCATTCCAATGTCTTTCATAATGGCATGCAAACCTCGATATGTGCGAGGTAAAATATTTGATGGTGGTAACAAAAATTCACCTAATAATCTACAACATAACAAATAACTAGTTAATGTAAGAATATTAATCGTAAAAAATGCATTCTTATTTTACACATTAATTAACACTAAAAACAAATAGAAAAAAATCAACATTTATGTATAATATGAGATGAAACATATTACATACCTTAGTATCTGTGTCATATAAGTGTTCAAAAAATTATTCATAACCTTTAAGTTCACTAGAAGCAATGTAGTGGAGAGAATATTTTCTCTTGATCCTTCATAAAGTCGTTTATTTTCCTTTTCTAATAGAGGTTCATCATAAATACCAACATTTTCCCCATCTTCATCCGGCTGTGAAAACAAATCTTGGATCATTTGATTTGTCCCATCATCGTCTTTCATGGGATCATTAACTTGATTTTTTCCATAATCGTCTTCCATGGGATCATTAACTTGATTTGTCCCATCATATTCTTCCATGAGATCCTCATTTGCTTGGTCATGATGATGTTCCTCAACTCGTACAACATCATTTCTACTAATACTTGGCGACGCAATATTCTGCGGAAAGTTATAGGGAAACTCTAACTTTATAATTACAAACAATCATGCAAAATTAGTGTATACTATAACAAACATTCAAACAATATATATATATATATATATATATATATATATATATATATATATAATTTTGTATAAAATTGAAAAAATAAAAAAAGATAATGAATATATAGCTAATTACCATGGGACGATATTCATTCTATCCGCCATCAATGTGACCATATTTCCTACAATGTTTTGTAGCTGTTGCTATTAAAATTCTAACGGGACGTCTGAGGCAACATTTTTTACAAGGGTAATAACATCTACCATCACCCTTTTCACCCACTTTATTTTTTTCCCCACCTCTAACAACATTCTGCAACCTTATTTCGCACAAAAATATCCTTTCAGAACCGTCGTTGTTATAGCAAGATTGTCACAACATCTTTAAATCGTCAAATATTTATATTCCAATTTTAGGTCATTATCATCGCAATTTCAACGAACGTGACCTAAAAGTATTTATTCGTTTTCTTAATATTTTAGGTTATTTTCAACGGTCAATTTCAAGGTTAGGTAAGTCGTCGCTCTTACGACGGAAAAACTAGAGTCGTCGCTCTTACGATGGACATTGAGCATAATAATTCAGTCAACCTAGAGTCATCGAGATAGCAACGAATACGAAATGGATTTAGAAAAAATGAACTTTTTCTCTTGCATGTTGCGACGAAAGAGTATTTTCGTCGCAAGTGGTCATCGCAATTTTTTCAATATGTAGTAGTGTGAACACACTAATACCATAAGATTGTGACCATGGAAAGACTAAACCTCCTTAATATATAGCTCTTATTTCCTATAGCCTTGGACACAATCATCCTTTAGTATACTATGAATCTAAACACATTAACTCCCTAATACAATATAACTCTTAATCCATTTTAGCAATAAATCAATCACCTTGTACACACTATAAACTTGAACACATTAAGCATGAAAATAGATTGTGTCCCTTGATGCAATCACCTACTAACATATTAACCCTCTAATGAACTATGACCCCTAACCACTATGACCCTTGTTGCATTATGAACCTAATTAATACAATTTGATCCTGAACTAATTATACCCCCTAATCCTTATGACTCATTATACAATCACCCCTAACAATTTTAACCTTAAAAACACTAACCCCCTTTTGACCCTCATATCCACTAACCCCATTAACCCTTGACCTTAATAACCACTAATCATAGATTGGATAACCCACTAATCCATTAAAGCACCCGACAAACTAATCCCTAACTCGTAAACCACTTCATCCCACTAATCCTAATAACTCACTAAACCATAGTCCCCATTAACCATATTGACCATAGTTGACCATGTGTGACCACCATTGAACATATTAACTATATAGACCATATTTACCATGGTTTACCATATTAACCCCAATGATCCACTAACCCTTGCTTTAGTAATATATTAACTTCCTCATCCACTAAAGCTAGTAGCCCACTAATCATTTTTTACCATTATTGACCATATTAACCATGTTTGGTCCCATGACCCTCATTGACTAACAACACTAACACATAAACCTCTGACCCACTAAGACACTTACCCACTAACACCCTAGTAATTGGCCCAACAAGCCATTAACCATTGATCCACTAACTAACACATTAACCACCTATCCCACTAATCACCTAACCCAATGATCCCACTAACCCTTGACCCTCATTAACCATATTAACCACCATAGACCATGGTTGATCACCCTCATATATTTGAGTAAATAGACTAAATGCCTTTTGATTGACCACATTAACCACATTAACCCACTAACCCTTAATTTCATAATCTACTATCCTCCTTATTCACTAACTCTTGTAACCCATTGGAAATATTTGAACATCATTAACAACAATGACCATGATTAACCATAGTTAACCTATAACCCCTTGAGCCTTGTAAATCACTAACCCTAATAGCCACTAAGCCTTAATCCCTTCAACCAATAACCTCTTAGACACTTACCTACTCATAGACTAACCAAGTAACCAAGTAACACACTAATCCCATAACCCATAAACCTCCTATCCCATTAACCCCAGTAACACATTAACCCTCCACCCTCATTAATCATTTCACCACTGTTGACCATATTGACGATTCTAAACCATGATTTACCATTGTTGACATTATTAACCATATTCACCAATGTTAGTCACATAATTCAATTGTGAATCTAGAACCCCTAACCCTTATGAGCCCTTGTTGTTACGACCCAAGACACACTCTAGCCTCTAGCTCCTATTAGTGGGATCCTCATTGGGGGTTTAATAAGAACCTATTGGACTATTAAAGTTAATAATATAATATGTATGGTGGCAAACTAATGTAATGTGGACTAGGTCCATTATTGAATAAATCCGACTGGAGTGTTAACATTGTATAAATATAAAGTGGTCTCATTAAAGAAGGCCCACTAGGTAGTTATCCTTTGATTATGGTTAGGGTTTGATAGGTAACTATAAATAAGTATGGAGCCTTGCTTATGTGATAAGGTATTGTAACATTATTATATTTGAGCTTATCTCACTCAGATATTTCCCCCTAAAAAAGGAGAGTGAACCGTAGTTGAACTTTCCATAAAAGGATCATTGTAAGGTGTTTCCATACCTTAAAGGTATTTTGGTATATGAAGTATTGAAATATTTCTTGGACATTATTTGATATATTGCATGCAATTTTTTTTCTAGATCTAAGGTGCATTAGAAGTGGTATCATAGGTGGCGGGATCCTCTCTAGGGGTGTAATAAGGGCCTATGGTCCCATTAGAATTACTAATAGGATATGTACGGTGGCCAATTAATGTAGTGTGGATTGGGTCCTCTCTTAAATAAGGTCCACTAGGTAGTCAACATTTGGTTATGGTTAGGTTTTTCTAGGTATTTATATATAAGGATGGATTCCTCCTTATGTGGGCATGTATTGGAATATTATTATATTGGACCTTAGTTCAATGGGAAGTTAATCAGTTGAAGAGGACAATGAACATGCGAGTGATCCTTCAATAAAATGATCATTGCATGGTGTTACCCTACCTTAAGGGTTTAACAAAATGTGGATAATTTTTGATATATTGTTGTAAATTATCTTTAGATGTCTATGAACATTACGAGTGGTATTAGAGAAATTTCGAGGGGATAAAGTACATTTTTTTTTGAAGATTTGGCGTTGAAATACTTGAGTCAAATTCTAAATCTCTCTAAGAAAAAATTATAGAAACCAATTACATATATAGGTTCTTTGGAAAAAAGTGAGCTATTTCAAAAAAAAATCACTCAAATAAGAGTTTGGATGAAGAAGGTATGACAATTTGAAAATCTGTTGTTTTAGATTTTTTCTATTATGCCATAACACTAAGATCTATTTCTTAACATATTTTTGGTAGAATTTTTAGAAACCAACTGCAGATTTGTGTTCTTCTAAAAAACAATTTGCTTCAAAATACAAAGTTGCTTGAATCAAGCACAGGGCAATGAAGATATTTCATTTCAATAGTATGTTATTTTTAACGATTTTTTTTGTGTGATGACCATAGGTATTGCAAAACATATATCTTTTGGAAGATTGTCTAGATTACAATTGTCAGGTATGTGTTATATTCTTTACATGATTACATTTTTTTCTCTTGTTTCTTCATTGAATTTTATTAGATTTATTGTCTATTGCTGATGTTTTTGATCTTGAAGTAGAACATATGCACATAAAGATACCATTCCTACATGGGGTTCTTGAAGAAGAAATCTACATGGAACAACCATAGGGTTTTTCAATGGAGGGTAAGAAAGATAGTTCACGTTGAGCACTCAACACACCCTCAAAATTTCTAAAATTTTAGGGTACCACTTTCCTGTGATTTTGTCCTAATGCTTTGGTTTTCACAATGATCATGATCGGTTTTGTGGGTTTTTCTTTTTTCTTGGTCATAATAGACAAGTCCCGAGCTTAATACAAATTGCAACTAGAAGAGAGGGAATTCTAGATGGTTTAGATTCTAAAAAAAGGGGTCTTCAACACTTAAAAGTTTCAAAGATTATCGAAACTACTGACAATACTTGACTTTTCCAAATGCCTAACAGTCACCTCTTAAGAGCGTCGACATCGATAAACATCGAGTGCCACCCTTGACAACTTTAATTTTGTGCTAATGCACTATCGAGCAAAATAATTCACCGATGTTGATGAGTATCAACCCTCGGTGCCCTGCTTCAAACATCGTAAAATATTCTTATGGAAATCCAAGCCCTATTGCCGACAATCAAAATTTTCCTCGAAATTGTGGCTGTCTGATTCTAATGAGAAGATGATCCCACCTATTGATTACTTAAGGTTGAATTCCATTCAATTTCGACGTAAGGTGAAGCCATGTAAGCATCCACCATGTCACCTAGGTAGTCCAAGTCATCACATCGTGTCGTTAAGCCACGTCAACTGATTTACATCATTCATTCCATGTCAAGCTCCATGTCATCATGAGAAACTCACAATGGTCATTGAGGCACCATATATGTTGAAGAAAAATGTCAAAGGAAGTAGTCGAGGTTTGAACTCGTTGATGTCGATGTTACAGTGATCATTAGCATGAAATAATCTCAATTGTGTTAGGATCTATGAGTTTTCGATCATTGATAGCTTATCGGTGTTGGAAAACCAAGACCAAAAAGATAAACTTTTCAACGCGTGAATGAATCTGTCGATGATCAATGATCATAAAGGCAAGGTTGTGATCTAGACCTACCATATTTTTCTTTCATAAATATGGATCATCCAAAGCCCAAGAAAGAGATCTTGAAACACTAAGGCTTCAAACCCAGATAAAATTACATCAATGAAGATGTCATATCGGCGATCGACTGGGAACATGCTCGTGACACACAAATCTAGGCATGTCATATGAACTAACGAAATCAACAAGACCCAACCTAGAATCACTCAAAGAGACACATGAATGAGAACACCGATGACTGATTTCAACAGAACGAGTTGTGATCCTGACCCTTCATGCTAACTCCACATTTGATCTAAACCATCCATATTCTACAATAAGGGTTTTAGGATGCTTTGAGTTTTAAGGTAAAATGACCTCATTGACTATGTATATTTACCTATCAGAGAAGGCCACGTCGGTCGAGGGAGGCCCCAAAATTCACACTACACGATTTGAACACCACGTCAACATCTCAAAAAAATCACTACAAAAATCATACAAACATGAATTCCAACACTCATCTTCGTCGGGATCAGTGATTAAAAATTGAGATAGGTCTGTTGAGCCATAAGAAAGAACATATCCCCAACCCCTGATCTGAACAATTATTGCATGCCAACATACCATTGTTGAAAATCACCGATAGATTGACTTAACGTTCTTTTGCGTCCTCGATTAACGTAGCATATTGACTCCGAAAGCATGGCGTTGATGACATATTTAATTCCGAAGGATCCTAAAAAATTCTACTTTACTTAATGATAGTGGATTCAGATGGGACTAGTAGGAACAATCTATTTGATCTTGAGTCAACTCTTGCATTTTACCATTTGTTTTCATAAGGCATTAGAAATTTTTGTGCAACAAGAGCTCTTAAAGAACTAAGTGATTGAGATCGTTCGAGCTAACTGTTGTAAATTTATTGCCATTTGTGGAGCTGGAAAATGCCTCCATGAAGAATAACGACTAAAAAATAACCAAATATGCCAAAGGGAAAGAATGTATGGGTGGGAGCTTCAAGCCTTGCTACTAAAGAATTGGATTCCTTGCCCAAGGTAGAGCCAATGATCAAAATGTCCTAGAAGAAATCTCCATCTCCACCACCACTCTATAGGGACACAGATGCGAGCATGACATCAAAGGTACCTCTTCCTATCTAGCTCAATTTATATAATAAAATCCATCATGATGATTTCCCCGAGTTTACGCCTCATAGTGATCGAGAAGTAAGGGTATTGGATGACCATGTCTTTCAAAATATAAAGCTATCGTCGTTGTACATGGTAGCATCCAAGACCCTGATTTTTCCTTGTGTAGAAACCTTAGAGTGGATAATTAACCACACCAATGCTGAGAAATGATTAATAAACAATGTGGATGGGGAGTGTGTTGGAATTTTCCTACCAGTAGAGATAAGCAAATATTAAAAATTGAAGGAGTGCAAAGTCCGGCTTAACACCGACTTTGTGGTCGAATTCTATGAGTGCCATACCATAGGCCAATTGTCGACGTTTTGATGGAAAGAGGATAAGAAAATTGTGAACAGAGCCTCAGGGGGGTACAACACAATGAACCTTAGGGATCCCTACATGTTCTTGATGGCCATGATATGCTATGATAGCCCAACATGGTAGTCAAGTGGGTCTCATTGGCCATATGCTCATGATAGTTTTGAAGATGATATCTTCACCAAAAATTCATAATATTGGGAAGAGGTCCTACAAAGGAAAGAAAAACGAGACCTTACTCGATTCTTGACCATGCGGGGAGATGAGAAAATAGAATGGTTGGAACAAATAGCAGGGGGAGCTATGCTGGAATATAATGAAGATGCAGGGCATGCAACAAGAAGAGCTAAAGCACAAAGGCTCTTGGCAAAGGCTGAGATGGAATTTCACGAGCATGAAAAATAACCTACCATCCAAGCCTTAGGGACACCAATAATAACCACAATAGGGGTGAATATAAGAGAAGGAGAATGTGTTAGCACTCTGTAATTTTCCCAAGGTTGTAAGGCAGTCACAGAGGCAACATCAAAACCACTTCGAGTCTTGGATCTATCCCTCCAAGACTCAGAGAGGGATCTCTCTGTCTGATATAGCCTTGTTTTAACAGGTATTAGGCTAGTTATGCAAGTGTGAGGTTGGGGTTTTTAAATGGTTGTTTTGGAACAACAAGGAGGGCCATTGGGCAAATGGGGTCTGTGCTTAAAAATGTGATTCACTCTCAGATCTTGGACATAACTCTTAAACAGGGCAAGGTAGTAGAGGTGCTGGATCGAATTAAGTTTTGATGGTGTCGATTTTAGGAAGAAATTGGGGAGGAAAAAGCGAGCAAATGAGCAATTAAGAATTCATAAACTAATCTTTTTAGAGGAGAAACATAAATATTATCACAAGATCAGATGCAGAGTATTTCACAATAAATTCTGCTCTATTACTCTTCTTATGATAATGAGAAATTGAAAAAAACCGAAATGATAACAGGAAAACACTCAACAGAGAAGGGAAACGCCACCAACACCTCCACACAGGAATCCTGTAAACATCATGTCTATTACTGGTCATTCATCTAAAGATTACAGAAAGAGTTCTCTTGCCAAACATAGCCCACTGTCCCGCAAGGAACCTCATAGGTCGAACCCTTTTACATTAAAATCCTCTGAATAAATAATATAGACCATCCCAATAAGTTTTGGAAGTCGGTTTAACCACCTCGGCCAAAAATAGCCACACCTCCCACAAAATTTGGAGTTGTCTGCCATGAAAGACGGACCGGTTTTCTGCGAAAAAGGGGTCCGAACAGACGTGTTTTTCTTTTGAACGATGACACCTGGGAAAAAAATGAAGGAGGTTATTGTATATGGGCATGTTTTGGACAAAACATTCCTTCGGTTTCACCAAATTCGCATCCATCTGGTCGTAGCATCTCCTACAAGATCAGGACTGTAACGGAAAATTGAGAATCTGGAAAAATGGGCCTCGAAGATGGCTTCGATTCTCCCTTCTCGTAGCGCCGTTGCAAAAAATGAGAGAGGTTTTTGTTCTTCAGCCCGTTATGGAGAAAAACCTCTCTCGGTTTTTAATAATTCGTTTTCATTTTCCAAGAATCGGCCTCGGACGAACACATGATGAAACAGGAAAAAATGGCAAAAAATGAAAAAAGTGTTTTTTTTTTTATGGAAAGCGGTATTCCGGACCCCCCCCGAGGTGGT